>CAFUXE010000782.1:582041-617887 GCA_903364295.1 Serranus cabrilla | reverse complement strand
ATGCAGACAGAGCCACCGGCGTTAGCGGCAGCGGTGACGGCCCTCTGTCCGGGCCTGCACCGGCAGAAACGGCACCCACGAGTACCGAACCCGCCCCAAAGAAGCCTCGTCTGGGTTCAAGTGGGAAACAAACTCCGGTCATTCCGCTGGGAAAACCCAAGTCTGGGAGAGTGTGGAAGGACCGCAACAAGCAGAGGTAAGGAGCGCGTGCAGGGAAGTAACGAAGTACATTTACTTAAGTAGTTGTTTACGTTTTTGCTACCTGCATTTCAGAGTCAAACACACTTAAAGCTACTCCATTATATTTATCTAACACCTTCTTTCTTATTTTCCTCTGAAAATTAATAAAGCATGAAACACCATAATACATCATAATGATCCAACAATATAACAATGTATTATTTAATAATATAACACTGAAAGGGGGCATTCTGCATAAGTCATTTTAAATCTCTTTAGTAAATTGCCTTGCAAATAATTCTACACATTTACTTAAGCATTTTTTAATGCAGGACTTTTACTTGTAATAGAATACTTTTACAGTAAGTTAGCTACTTCTACTCAACCTACATGCCTCTGTGATATTGTATATTATTACCAGTGGTGAAATATAACAAAGTACATTTACCCAAGTATTACACTTAGGTACAACGTTGAGGTACTTAAGTATTTCCATTTTATGTAACATTATACTTGAAATGCCGCTGACCAGTTAGATTGTGTATTGTCTGTGATGTAACCACTCCCCATTAGAAACTGTGTGTTTGTCGTTGTTTCTCTATGAGACATGGCTTTCAGTGCCATAGAAGTCCCTGGCCTCACATTACTTTACATAAAAATGATTCTAGTGAGGTCAACAGATTTTATTCTCAGTATTGGAATCAGACTGTTGGATCAGTGCATCCCCATTTCACACCGAATACTTGATGAACGAGGGACACTGTATATGTGAGAGAAATAAGCATTTATGTCAATGAAAACAAACCAAAAAGTAGTGACTTGACAAAACAGCAAAAACAAACATTTGACCACACCTAGCACACTGAGAGAAGCCATATGATTATAAACATTATCTATGCATTTATTTTGCATGCATTTGCATAAAAAGTCCACTTATTTATAATTTACGTATTAAGTCTAGAGAAGTTGAATAAAAACTGCCCAACAAAAAAGGAATAAATTAAGGAAAATGACATGAGCTGGATATTGATTATATCAGTGAAGGCAAAACGAATGTCAGGTCATTAAAATGTTGAACATACTGCACCTTTGACCGGCTACCTCAGTGAAAATATCAAACTGTTCATCAGTGCTGGCACATTCAACACAACTGTAAACTGTTTTACAATCTCAAATAAACAACTAGACTTTAGAAACAAACCCAAAGTATCTTAACCACCATTATTTATAAGCAACCTTACAGAAAAGCCCAAAATCACTTATCATAAGCAGACATGGCAACCCTGACTGTCGCAATGCACCTTATTGTCTCTGTAAACCAAATATATATGTGATTTTGTCCGTTAGGTTCTCTGCAATGGTAAGAGACAAACCGCTGTGTTCATCTTGGGAAAAGAAGATGGCAGCGAAGCGGGAGAAGGAGCTGGTGAAACAGTATTCTTCACAAATTAAAGAGGATAAAGCCAGACAGAAAGAGGTAAGCCAGATCTGTCTGGTGATATAACAGCCGCAGTGTTTTTTTAAAGTGTTTTAATTAATTATATTTGTCCTGGCTCTATAGGAAAAGAGGAAAAGGAGAGAGGAAAACCTGAAACGTCGTGCAGAGAATGAACGCAAAGCAGAGATTGTTCAAGTGGTATGTGGACACATGAAAAGATCTGGGAGTTAAATATGTTTTCTGAGTCACATCACACAAGCACACTCGGTCTATCTACCAGCGATTTGACCTTTTTTTTCTTATTCCCCCGTCTCCTCTGTTCCATAGATCAAGAACACAGCAAAGATCAAGAGGATGAAGAAGAAACAACTGAGGAAAATTGAGAAGAGAGACACACTGGCTCTGCTGCAGAAGTCTCAGAAGCAGAGTGGAAAAGCCAAAGGGCAAAAAAATCAAAAGGCTGACCAAGATTTGAACTAAAGACTGTGAGAAAATAAACATGTCTGTTCAGTACTTTTATATTTGGATGTCTGCAATACAACAAACCTTATGAGAGGATATATTTACACAAAAAGCCAATAAAAGTTTTTTAAACACAGAAGCTGATTAAGTTAAAAATGGTTGGAAATGTTTCACAATGGGTGTGAATGCTGCTGGTTATTTTTTCCCTAAAAAAATCAATTTTCAAGTTTCAGTTTTATTCCCTCATTATACTTATCCTATTATTGATTTTCTGTTCAAAGGGAGCATGTATATCATCACAGAGGACCAACTTTGTTTGTTGAAATTATTTAAAATTAAATAACATTTAAAGTCTTACTGATTATGTTGCCACATTGATGTCTTGGAAAGCTGCACACAGGTTGGTTAAAAAAGCACATCAATAAGTAGAATATGTATAATTTAACTATTTTACACCATGGAGCATAACAAGTACAACACACAAGTACTTTAGTGCTGTTGTATGCACATATATGTCTTGCATTGTGTGGACAAGCAGTTTAAGAACTGGTGGCCATCAATACTTTAGTACTTCCCGTCTGTTCCTTAGATGGAAAAAAAAAGTGCCGTGGACTAAATGTATGCACAAAAGCTAACTTGCGTTTTTTTTCCTGTGAAATATTGATGAAAAAGCAAGTTTATGAAAACAGAAGGACATTTTTCAAATGTATACATTTTCAAATTGCCTGGCACGCATTGAATTCAAGATCAGATGCAATTCTTGTAATGCAATATTCTTCAGTGACTCATGAAGTGCAATGTGACTTCTGATCAGTTATTTAGCAAATTAAATGAATCAGTTTGACACCAACTAAATTCTAACAGAGGGCAGTTATTAGCAGACTAAGTAAAAGTAGGAACACCACACTGTAAAAACACTCAAGTCCTGCATTAAGTAAAAGAAGTATGTTGGTGTAATCAGGAAATGTACTTAAAGTAAAAGTACTTTGATGTAAAAGCAGGACCTCAGAGCAAATTTTGGGTGAAAATATTTCAATTGGACAGAGTAAATATTACTTTATGATTATGGATAAATTTGATCTAAAAACAACTGACCAAGTCTTAATATAGAAATGTCACAAGTGTGCCCCCAAACACACCTTCACATTGTTTGTTTTGTCAAATGAATACTCCAAACCTTAGAAATTACTATTTTAATTAAAAAAACAATAATCGAACTGGAACCATTAAATAGTTTTGCACTAAAAATAAACAGTTTTTAAAAAAAAAAAGCCAATCCACTTTCTGTCTGTTAACTAACCAATAAGTTTCAGCTGATCTTATAGAGTATACACTGTTGGGTCATTTTATTTCTAGCTAAACATATTTTATGAACTCTTCATCTGTTTTGTGTGCAAAAATCTTAATGACTTGTAGCTAAAGCAGTCAGATATTTGTAATGAAATAAAAAGAACTATTTCTCTGAGTAGAAATAGAGTATGAATACAAAGTGGCATGAAAATAAAAGCCTCAATTAAAGTACAATTAACTCAAAATGTATTTCATACAGGACCATCTTGTTCTAACCCCCAATAACCACCTTGTATCCACTGTGACGCATAACTTCATAATGCAGCATCACGAGACTCTGGTTTCAGTCGAAAACATCACATTGTACGTTCACCCGAAATAGCAGAGTACATTTGGAGAGCAGGTAGCGTACAAAGACACCTCTCCTTTTTATTCTCATTCCAAGGACTTTACATGACATCCTTTACTGAAGTACACACTACTGTCTTTGTGTCACACAGTGGGACAACTCCTTCAGTTTGTCACCAACCTGTTTGCTCTCTAAGTCCTTTATGTTGCAGCAGAATACTGTGACATCCTTCAAAACACACGGACAAACAAAGCTGTTACACTGAGGTGACAGGTGTGGAAGGAATGATCATCCTTCAAACATGTTTAAGGCTCGGTGTCTTTCACGTCATTTTTCATGCCCGACGTTCAGCATATAAAAGGCAGCGACAAACCCAGAGGTTGAGTTAAAGGTGCATCTGATGGTGAACTTTACAAAGCGGAGACGAGAGAAAGCAGCGTTCACATCACAGCACAAGCGGCATTATGAGAATCCAGAGAAGTCTGGTAAGTAAAGTCTTTTTCTCTCTTTAAAGGAGGAGAAAACTGACTTTTATGCATAATTCAGATTTACTTTTTTAGTATTTTCATCATTTTGTTGTTTGCTTTAAAGATGTTTTTTTAAACATAAGTTTCCTTTTTAGATGCAACAGAGATTTAAAATGCTGCTGACAATTCTGATACCACTAATGCTCATCGGTAAGTGAACATGTTTTTCTTTTTTTTTTATGCATTGCAAATTTTGGGAAAGGGTCACAGTCCTCCTTTTGATGTCTTATTTATTGATTAAAAGCATCAGCACACGGCACGCCCAGAGCAGCGACCACCAGAGCGGCGACCACCAGAGCGGCTACCACCAGGGCAGCGACCACCAGGGCCGTGACTACTAAGGCAGCTACCCGCGCAGCAACCACTGCTGCAGCTGCCACCCATGCAGCTGCGACTAAAGCAGCTGTGACTGCAGCAGCTACCACGAAGGCCGTCGCCGGAACGACGATGGCCACAAACTCGACAAACACCACCGCCACAAACACTGCTGCTGCCGCTGCACATGCTGGGATCACGTACATGAACATTTTTGTCTTGTGTCACTTCAGTGTCATTCTCTACAAGTTCCTCTTCACACTTTAACGTGGTTGGGATGCCTTTTATCTACTGTTACTGAATACAGAAACACGTCATGTTAAAACGTCTAATATTCATGTTATGAAGCACTCGTGTTGATAGGTTTTGGAAATCTAGATGATCCAGTGTCTGAAAATGTCAATAATGATAATAATAATAATAAAAAAAGTTTGGTAGAACTCAGAGTCTCTTGGTTTGTGTTTTTATTGTCAAAAGCATGAAATATTTGATTGCTGTTATATTAAAGCTGCTGCTGCACTTTTCCACTTACAAACTACACAAAAAGGACTTTTTCACAACCTTAAATTAAGCCAAACTAACCAGCATTTTTTTAACTGTTTTTTTTCTTGTTTAAATGTAACATTCTTCCTTGAAAATGTTATTATTTATCAAATCTATACAAAGAAAATAAATTATAAAATCTTCCTTCAATTGACTGCCAATATTTGAAAAGATACAAGAAACAAAATAATAAATTTATATGTAAACTCTTGGAACAAATATACAGCCCACCCTGTTTTGATACATATTTATCCATCAGCAAACTGATATTTCATTCTTACTTATTAACTAAAAAAATATCCACATCATGTTCTTTCCTTCTATCGTCTGTTTTGTTAATTGATGATGCATCGGTGATGTTATCCTGGGTGTGACCCCATTCATCATAATGACTTGTTAAAACTGAGACTATTTGCCAAAGTTAAAAAAAAAAACAAGCCCCACCCACGTTAAAAGAATGGGAACTCTTTCCTCAAACATAGACTGATGCACCCTGTCTACAATACAAATGGGGGGAGGTGTGTAATGATTGTTTTCTCTCAAATATAATGGATCTAGATGGCAAAGAAAAAAAAATGACACAGTTACTCAAGATAATCCACAGACATTGTTGTGAGCAGAATCTTCTTTAGATCAAACTACACCCTTCAAAAGGGAGCCAGCATCCACTCTACAGATTTCTGCTTCTTTGAGCACCACAAGCTCAGATTCATCTCCTTCCATTATTCAGGAGTGTCAAAGTGATCGATGAAAGAGCCATGTGGGTTTTGTTCAAACCAAACAAAGCACATCTGATACATCAAATCCACTGAGTGAAGACAGTTGAGGTGATGGACGGGTTGAGTCACAGTCACACTCAGCCCCTTTCATGGATCATTGTGACACCCCTGTTATATTCTACAGAGGGCAGACAACTGACAGCTTACATCTACAACAACCAAATCAATCTAGATACATAAATAGAGCTACAGGTAAGAGAAAGCGACGCATTTTGATTTGGGGGTCCACTGACTCTTTTTAATTCCTGAGGTCACATGTAAGTCACGGGAAAATCTTCAGTCACAGGGTGTGAATGGGTGTGAAGCTACCTGCACAGGTGCTGTATAGCCTACATAAGTACAGTGTCAATAAACCTCATGTGTCATTAAGGCAACACTAACAGATACAGAGCCGGGATCACTTAGTTTTGCCGTTACGCCTCTGAGAAGTTCAGACTGAAGGCGAAACGTCACAGAGGCGTAAATATTGCAGCATGAAACAGCAGTCGGAAAGAGGTGTTGGAGTCACATTTAGTGTGGGAGGAGGTCAGAGGACCCTGAGAAACACTTATTTTTTTACAATCTATGGAGAAAACGCACGCTGACACAGGAAATATGCAAACTCCACACAGACAAGCCGCTAGCTGGATTAGCAAGAATCAAACCCCTCTTGTTGTGAGGCGAAAGTGCTGCAGTCCAAACAGAGTTGATTTATTGTATAACACTTGGTATAAATAACACCAGGGAGAGCAAGACTGACACAACAAACAAAACAACCTATATTTTGTCTAACTAACTTCCTTAAATGACCTAAAACAAACAAAAGAAAAGGAAGGCATCTTACCGTGGTCACCATGGTGTCCTCCAGGGAGCCAACTTGGACCAATTGGCGGACCGCTTCAGACCCTCCAGCTGCATGTTGAACACCCCTACTTCACTGGCTGAAGTAACGTCTTAATTGGGGCTGACGAGTAAAAGTTAACAAAATAAAATAAAGAATAAAGAGAACCAGACTTCTGTTGCATCGTTTCTGCATGAGGCTAGCAGCTCGAGGCTACATTAGCTACTAATAAAAACACACCTGAATTTCCCACCGAACTGTCAGCGGGTACGTTGCATTGTGGGTAATGTAGACAGCCTTAAAAAGACGAGCTCTAGTTCTGCTGCTCTGCACTTGGCTTTTTTTTTTTTAAATGCCCATCATTAACTCGAAAATGTAATAGGTGTACATGCAATATACTCTTCATATATTTTAAAAATAATTTGATACGTCTCTGAGTAGTGAAATTAAGAAAAGTAGACCGGTAATGTAGCTCATTGGGACTAACGCTGTTTGACCACAAGGGGGTGGTATTACACCATCTTTATACACTAACACAACTAACAGCATTGTTCAAAGTTTCTGACATCTATCTACCAACACAGATCATCAATTTAAGATTTTTTTCCGTGTAAAAATTCTGTAGGTTCTGTTGCAGATGTCAGTTTGCTAACTCAACGCAGGTACAGCTGCAAGAAATTGTAATAAATAAAAAAATGTATACAAATAATCTATTGGGATAGAATTTATGTTTAAAAAAGGAAAGGTAAAGAGCAAGTTAAGATATCAATAAGCTATACATTAACAATGAACAATCCAAAAGTATTGATTGAACTTAATAATACATTTGTAATCGATCCAAAAGTATATGTACAACAAACATTTGAGTAACATGAATAATATAAAATAAAATAATAATGTTACATAAAATGCTGTATACCTGAAGCAATACATACCTATAATATAATTTTAGGGTATTTCAGGGCCTGTTTTAAAATACATAACACAACATTTTAATGTGTATGCAAGGAAAAACACTCAACTCTTTCCAAAACTTGGAAATTTTATTTACAGTTCAAGTCAGTCACATGCAACATTTTCTTAAAATGAATAAACATGAAATTAGCAAAAACAAGAAAAGAAAAAAAATGCATATTATTTTCTCCAAAATAGCAATATACAAAAATAGAGCTTACAAATACTGTACAGCAATTGTCTCCAAAAATATTCTGCTGCAGAATTCTTAGTTTTACAAACAATGTCTGTGAGAGTCCACAAACATAATCAGTGTTAACAAAAAAGGGGCGTGTGGGTCAGGGGAGCGGGGTGCTCGGGTACGCTGGTCAAGGTGGGAGGGTTTGTTGGACAAAGACGAGGGGGGGGGGTTATTTGTGAGTTGGAAGGGCACTACGAGCTCCAGAGGAATAAATAACACACCATAAAAACAAGAGGAAAGTTCACTTCAGGAAGGCAGTGATAGAGATTTAAAGTGGCCTGGTCACTAAACCCAAACCCTCATCTATAGGGGACTTGAGTGCCACATTTTATTTCATTTTTTATTAATTTTTTGTGTTATTTTTCCAGAACAGTCAGCCATCAAACATCGAGCCCCAAAGGGACAATCATAAACGTCTTTCTGATGCCATCCAGCGCTTTGTACTCTGAGTAACAGTGCATTTTTGATGTGAAGCGGTGTTCCTGACGTTCGTATTTCATCCGATTGTGTCCTGTCTATTTATAATGGAGTCAACTCAGACGCAGCACTGACGTCAATGGTGATTTCAGTGGCGGAAAGCCATTTATTACTATATTCATGGCTGGCTCAGTTTCCATTCTTTTTTGGCCATTATGTGACCAAGACTCTCGCCTATCTCTTTTCCTTTCAAAATGCACTACATTCTTTCTTCAGGCTGGGACTTTGATTCATAACAGTTCACTTTGGGGTTGGCACTTTGTTTCAGTGGGATTAGGACGGCACACAGGAAGGAAACGGGGAAGTTCAGGTGGAAAGGCTAAAAGTGTTTACAATCAAACACGACACTTAGGATGGCCAAATGGCAGGAAGTGTTCAGCTGCCATTTAGTTTATATGAAGGAGCATTTTTGTGCACCTCATGTATAAATACACAACTACTGATACTACCGTCTACATACATTTAACAATGGTGATATCAGTGGCAACTTGACTATGCAAAATAGCATGCTTTCACATTAAATCTCCTCCTCTTCTTGTCTTTCTCTCGTGAGCCTTACATTCCAAGACAAAAGCTTTAAGACTTGTGTTATTAGCTCTGAGCTACGAAATATGTCGTCTTTTTGGGACACTGGCAGAAATGCTGTGTTTATATAGAGACGTTTTGGGGATAATGGTATGAAGGAAAATGTTGGTTCTCATACAGTAAAATTTGAAGATACAAGTTTCATGAAACAGTCGCAGCATCTTCATAACCAAAGAAGCAAAAAGGTACCAAATACTGTACATTACGCACCATACTGAAGCTTAACTTGCTTATTTTCTTCAACAAAAAGCCACAACCTCTTTTCTAACAGGCAATAAAAGTGATTTTCTGATCTTAAAGTTTATTATTGTTCAACTGTAGAGTGAAGACGCTGAGATATTGGTCTATAGTTTGTAAATGTGGCAGTTTTTGTTTAAATAAGGCTAATGTGGACAATGTGTTTTTTGAATTTGAGTTGCTTTAAAATGTGAATAGTTTCTCATCAGTGGTGGCATTGTGCTGCATTAACGTCGGAGCATTGGACCTTGATAAGGGCATGAAACAAGCGGTGAACACGCTGCATACAGTATAAAGAAATCCTGCTTTCGCTCTCATCTAACAGCTGACATTTACACCTTGCTGCATGCTCTGACCCGACCACAAAGGTCATCCCTGTGGGGTGTAGGCAGACATTCAGCAGAGATGAAACATTCAAACCACAGAGGTCAGAGTAACAATGCTTTCCTGCCATAGAAGGTGAAAAGCATTGTCACTAGTGCAGCTTTTGTTAAAGGCACAGCCACTATATGCTTTAATTTTAAGTATATTAACAAATCTATTTGTTTTGGTGTGTTTCTAAACCAATCAGAATTTAAACATGCTTATAAAAATATAAGCATGTTTAGTTGTTTATTTTTCCATCAGTAATGTAAACAAACATTTTAAAGCACCAGAACGCACTGTCAGATTAGATCTAAGTGTAATGATCTAACGCATTACATTGTGTTAGTTTAATTTTTTATAGTGGGGTTTCTCAGTTGTTGTGCCTATAATGAGAACTGCAGCTTTTCTTAGGTCCATCAGTGTGAAGCACAGATTTTTTTTAGGCAACCTTTTCAATCAGCACATTTCTGCACAACCCATTTAGCAGATGCAGCTAACAAGAGATGAAGACAAAAAACGTAACTACAAAAGCTGGCAGTTACTGTCTGTGTGGCACAAAACAAAAAGCACTCTGTACCGTAGAGAAAGGGGGAGAGAGGCGAAAGCACCAGAATACTGCAGCCAAAAAGCAGGACTACCCTTTATGTAAGTGTGCGTGTGTGTGCGTGCATGAATGAAAATGCTGCTTCACTACAACCTGCTGACCAATGACTCTCTGTGGCTCCAGCCCCTCCCCGTGTGCATGATGTGTGTGTTTGTGTTTTACAAAGTAGTGTGTATCTTGACCAAAAGATATGCTGATGATCTGCTGAGGGCGGTAATTCTGTCGCAGGTGTCTGTCTGCTAACTCGTTCACTCAATGCAGCTGTACCAAGAAATTGTAATAAATTAAAAAAAATAAATACAAATAATCTATTGGGATGGAAGCAAAAATACTATTAATAACTGCAGCTGTGTATGCAGCACATTTAAAGTCAGCCTGCTTCCTGCTGCTATCTTCATATATTGAGTTATCGATTGTTTTCCAACCAGATATGAGATGCTAGTTTGACATAAATCAACGTGACTGTTCCTGTTTTGTGAAGGCTTCTCCTTCGTCTGAAGCAAGCCAATGTTACATTCACTCGGCTCAGCTTCAATAAAATAAAATGATTCAGCAGCAGCGCAAAAAATAAAAGTGGAACATTTATGTTACATGTTGCAAATCTTTGTTGAATATTGACTCATTACTGATGTTTGTTCTGTAGTACTAACAGTTTTGTTGATTCAGCAGCAGGTTTTACACACTAATACTGGTTGAGATAATCACAGTAGTTGCAAAAGTTACGTTGAAACTGTTGGAAACTGTGTTTGTTTTTCTGAGTAATGCCTGTGTTTGACTGCCTTTATATTGAGGATGTAACCCGGTAAATCGGTGTACGGAAAATGTAATTTGTTCACTGGATCACCTTCCTGTATTGACAGAAAAGAAAAAAAGAAAATAGCAACAGTCACAATCTAATGAGAGACAAACAGGCAACGAGGGAACAAATTCTGTCGGTTTAGTGTGAAGAATTTGGATTTTTTACACATTCAAACCTTTCACATTTATTCAGACATAAAGTCTCAAGGTTGCTTTGAGCTTCATTTGTGTGTGTGTGTTTGTGTGTGTGTGCATCACAACTAATAGCATTGTCCCAATTTCCTGACATCTATCTACCGACATAGGTGATGCTGTCCCTTTGTGATATATATATGTATATATATATATATTTTTTGTTTAAAAATCCATGTTTACTCATCAAAAATGAAAACATGTGGCTTACTACTGTACATAGAAATAATAGTTAATGTTAAAAAATAAAACATAACCTTGCTACTAGGATCACAAGCAATTAATGTTTGCCTTCTCATAAAGTGCTTGTTAAAAAAATTAAACAATTTATATTTTATTGTATTGTAGTTCTTGGCTTTTGTGTTTTTTTCCCCTCCTGGTCTTTAGCTGGTGTCCCCAGAAAAGTGCTTTGGTTGAGAAAAAGTTATCGACCAATTCTTGGCCAATGAGGAAACTTCTTCTAGATCAACTCTTCTTCATTGTCCGTGAAAAAAAATAAACAGTTGATTATCAGTCAGAGCTGATATCAGGAAATCCTTTTTGTGAACCAATGCAAGGATGCGAGAGGTGACGACGGCTGCAGGCTCACAGTTTGTTGTGAGTGTCTGCGCATGAACTCCAGTTTCTCCGCTCTGTCCACAGACTCATACCAAAAGTGTACAGGTGAGAGTATGAGTGGTGGGATGTGTGTTTGTGTGTTGTAGTGTAGTACAAGAGAGGGTCTGAGTCTGCTACACCAGGTTCTCGATGCCGGGTAGAGGCTGCTGTATTGGCACAGGGGGATCCGTGCTGCCGGCCTGCTGGGCGAGCTGCAAGACGGGCATGTTGCACAGCGGGCACACTTTCCTCACCTCCAACCACTTAATGAGGCACCTGGAAGAAAGCAACAAAAGTGAGCACACGGTTAAAGGGAAATTAAGAAGATAAGTGAAGGGGTACGGATAATGTAAAGCTAGCCTGTCAAAGGTCATTCAAAGTCCCAGTTCTAGCCTCTAAATTAGGACACAAACGACACCAATTAATGTGCCAACACTGCTTAAAGGTTCAGTTTAGTCAATATTTAAATGTATGAGGTACATATCCAGAGTCAGTGTATTAGCTACAGTTTGTGGCAGTCAGCACGCCTCCAGTTTGGAGAAGTACTGGCAAGGAAGCTAAGCAATGTACTGCTGTGGACGAGGCAGCAGTAACACATATTTTAGACAATATAATATTAGTCTCCAATGTTGATGTTAACTAAAGAATATGTCTGGCTCAAATACAGATGGACAGCAGAGAAGGGTTTAACATGGCGGGAGTGCTTTGATTTTCTTTGCATTATCAAGAATGTTTTTGTTTTTTAACCACATCAACTTGTTATTATAGGAATCTTTTGTAAATGACGCTAATTACAGCCTCATTCTCTGCGAATAAGAAAACTACAGATTTTATTTCTTCATTTTTTTCGTATGGACGGTCAGTGGAGTATAAGCTCCTGTGAGCTGCCTTTTGGTGCCATTACCTGTATTTCTCAGGACACATCAGCGGCCCTGCTTTCATTCTCCTTCTCCACAAGAGCACCGACTCATGTGGTCATGTACATACTGCAGCTGAATACCTTCAACTCTTCTTTAGAACAAGTCTGACGATCAAACTCTACAGCCGCACTAATTAAGTGCATGAGGTCAAACATTAGGTCGCACACCATACTGACTGTGAGCCTGTTCTGCTCTCCAGCTGTGTGCGAACACTGTCAGTCACTGAGACCGAGGCGGGGGCTGTGCTATTTTATCAAATTCTCTAGTGTGGTATTCACTGTTACAGTTGTAGCTCACAGTTCTCCGAGCTGAAACAGGCTGTCAGTTAACTGATTAAGTTAATCACTGAAAATGCAAAACATTGTTTGATTAATGTGTTACCAATGTGTTATATAACTGTGTATTTGGGTGTATGTTTATTATACAGAGGGCTGCAAAACTAGGTTTACTGTAATGAAAAACAAAACGTGCACAAAAAACATATTTTACACAAACATATCAATAATAAACATATTAATCCCTCAAAGGTTCAAACTGTTTGCCCCCCAGCATTCACACATCCTAGCACCACTATTATAATACTGGTAATACTGGAATAATCCTCACTGTATACCTACTTTTGCAGCCCTCTGTATATTTATGAAAATTGGAAAACAAAAGTTAGATTTTTCAGTAAGGAGAAGATAGCATGCTCTTCAACACTGAATGTTTTTCTGCTTGGAATGTTTTCACTGCAAAACAGCATGGCTTTACTCGCACACACACTCAAAGGAGTGTTTATGCAGTGGATTCGGTCAGCAGTGACCACTCTTGCTGCAACTGGGGGAGAAAAACTAGGCCAAGGGAGGTGTCGTGCTGATATAAACAACTCAGTTGAAGTGGTCAGGGCATGGGGGGAGGTGTGTGGGATAAAGTTGGCTCAAGCAATCCATCATGTCATGTGTAGTTCTGCACGTCACACACACACACACACATGGCTTTAGTTTTCTGGTCTAAAATATATAATGATGAACTTTTTGTTAATGTCATCATATACATGATGACTCTAAGAGCGGGTAAATATGCATAAAGACGGACTACTTTGTTAAGGAAATTTGTTCTGATCCATGTGTCCTTGATTCTGTGTGTGACAAAACCTTATACTTACTTCCTATGAAAGGCATGTTTGCACGGACAAATCCCCAGCTCGTCTTTCTGTTTGAACTCCTCCAAGCACACCGCACAAATCTGAAAGGGAGAGGGGGAGTTAGAGGTGGTTTCTAAGGAGGGCAATGCCACAACTTAAATTTGTTGGTTCTTCTCTGGTGTTTGCTTCTTTCTGGCTTAATCTGAACTTTGTGTTGGTGGATACAACACAAACTATCCAAACAACCGAGGTCAGTCACTCATGGAAAAACACAACTGTGGCCAACATCTGCAAAAAATTGACACAAACAACAGAGCGGTAACTGACCGACTTTTTTCTGTTATATAACTCTGACTTAACTCACACAGGGGACTTGTTTGGTTAGAAGGACTGAACGTTTTGAAAGACAGCAAAAGACATGTAAGGGGACCAATTGGTGCATATTATAACCTAATCTTTCAACAAAAACACATTTTTTATGTGATCCTACCTGAGTCTGTTAGTCTAGGATCACAGTGCGGTTAGCATCTGTTGTGACAGATAAAACAAATTAGCAGTAGTGATAACTGAATCCTTCATCCCTGGCTGGTTTACTGTCATGGGTGACTGATACAATCCTGATGGACAAGTTAGAGGTGTTTGTCTTCTTGTATGTGTGTTTTACACACACATACACACACTCCACAGGCAGACGCCAACAGGTCATGATCTGCCAGCCAGCATTAGCTAACTGTTTTGGCTGTGTGTGACAGGGTCATTCATGGTAAATCCAGAGTGAAAATATAGAAGGGAGATGGTTTTCAGTTGCCTAATTGTCAAATTCTGGAAATTCTGTTTTTGTGGTTTTAGCCATGAAACTATTGGCCTGATTTCCATGAAACAAAAAAGAGGCCATTAAACTTTGGAGCGGATCTGATCACTTCTGTTAACATTGCAAAATAGTGCATGGCCTTGGTGGAGGTCTACATGCTCCACGTGTCCTTCTGGTTTGCTTAGTTACTTCTAATCAAAGGGGAGAACAACCTGCAAATCAAAGGAACAGAGGTTCTCCTCCAGGCATTTGCCACAGACCTACAGGTAACAATGGGGCGATATACAAATCTATCACATATTGTGATAAAAAACACTTTCGCATTATCGAGATAATCTAATATCGTGAGTGAACCGAACTTGCTTATACACAGTCCTATATTGATTTCCTGATTTATTTTTTTTGCCACAAAGGGGAGAATGCATTGTCCCAGTTATTAAATAATAAGAAATAAGCCTTGGAAGCCTTAAAAATAAGCCATAAAAGCTAAATTAACATTGGTGAATAGTAGGCGAAGGGGCAGATAAAAACATTGCTTTTGAGGCCAAAGCAAGTTTCTATCTTTGCATCGCATGGAATTCAACAGTGATTAGCAAAGTTACAGCCTTGACCAAGGACTTGCAAGGACTTGCAAGGACTTGCAAGGACTGTTAGTGACTGCTGTTTACTTAGCGAACCAAGATGGAGGAGACTGTCATTATTGCTGTGCCTAACCAGCCGCCCCCTTCTTCTGCTCACTAACAATGTCAGAATAGTTCTTGACTCTTCACTATATATTTGACTGCACTGACTACAACCAGCATGAATATCGCGATGGTTAATCTTGCATCCTGCATTCGCATTTGTGTGACCGTAGTCTGAGCCTGTCACCATGGCTTGCCCATTGTATCCACCGCAAAACAAAGTTAAATGGGATGTGTAGAAATACATTCCAAACTAAAGAACGAGTCCAAATCCAGATTGACTGACTGACTGTTGCCAAGGCTGATAATGACCTTGCAGTCACAAAGGCTACGTAGGACACCACATGGCCGACCACATTCCTCCTCAGAGTTGCAATGACAAGGGCAACAGTAGGGACGGGAAATTTCAAAGTGTGAGAAAATTGGCAAAAATGTGCAAAAAGCCCATACAGCATTCCCATTACAATACTTCATCCAGCCTGTGGGTACCTTTTCCATAAAAGCGAGCCTTAATTTGGCACAGTGTTTTGTTGGCTGTCTAACCTTGCAACTATTACTCCTTTAGCCACACAGATTCCCTTTTCCTCAGCTCATTATGGGGATGGTTGGATAAGGACGGATGAAGAGAACAGCATGGGGGCTCTTAGCTTTCTCTCCTGATGATTTCTGGACACAGCACAATCCTCCGTTAAGATGTCTACTTTGCTCTCTTTATCTGTGAATAGATCAACGTTTTTGTTCCTTTCAGTGCCTTGTCTATGGTGTCACGCTCACATTTGGGATCTGGCATCCTTCTCCAACTTTTGACAGAATCTCTTTCTCCCCATTAACTGAATACACCCTGTAAGCTTTAGTTGCAAATTCCATGAAAAACACATGGATTTAGTTTTGTGGAAAAGCATTACCAGATCATGAATTGAGATAAATTTTGAAAAAAATGTGGTCAACACTTAACAAGTGCTGACCTGTAATGGGTTATAAAATAAAATACCATGTTAAAAAACCGCAATTCAAAAACAGAGTTTCTGACAAGAGGAGAAGAACCAAGGATCAGAAAATGCTTTCAAAGCTATTTCTTGCCAGAATGACACTAGTTAACCTCAGCAGTATTTGGACCAACAGGCCCCGTCTCTCTGGATCTCTAGTGGCAAGGACACATTGCTCTTATTTTCTCATGTTTTAAAGCTCTGCTTCATTCTCTCTTGATTATAGAAGTGTTAGTCCCAGTTAGTCCCAGTAGACTATTACATAATGATCCGCTGCCTTAAACAGACACTAATTACACACAGATTGTGAGCACTAACTGAATTAAAGGCTAAACATCCCCATCAGTCCAGTGCTACTGTTATACTTATTAAAGGGCTGGTTGAGGTTGTTTTCTATTCGCTCACATGTATTCCTTACATCAACATTGTTGTATGACATGAATCCTTCACATTAGACAATTCTTCACACACAATATATGAAGCAGTTGAATGGACAGAGGGGTCCATGTCATATTCCAAGGATACCTGATCAGGTTACACATCAAACAAACTAGAACATGACTTGACCAGTAAACTGATCCTTAATTAACAATCCTATTCTCCATAATCCATCAAAATGCTGAGATAGAATCTGTGCAACTCAGTCTATAAGTGTGTCTCCGGGGTGATCCTTCGGCGTGGGAGCCTTTTAAACTAGGTCAACCACACAGGCTAGTGATATTATTGTCCCTAAACAAATACAGCTTGGTTATTCTGTCACAGTCTTCACTCACATGACACCTCCTGATGCCTTCTCTCAGTTTCTAACAACATAAACAATACAAGCCGGAGGCCTGATGGAACAGTGGGAAATTCCAACACTGACGACAAGAAACTTTGTTTAGCCACGTGTCAAAGCACACATGAAGATGCAATTGTTAACATTTAATTTGCACCACGGTGTTAAAGGCTTAGTTATTCTGGCTGCAAAGCCACTGATGCTGCTTTACAAACTGATTCCTGCCTGCAGTTTTCCAGCCGAGCTGAGTTGATATACATCGTTACATAATGGTGGGGAGAACACTCATAACTTAACCACAAGATGCCAGCTTCCACATGACAGCGTGTCTAAACAGATGGAGTAAATGTTAAATAACTAATAATGTATTTGTCATCACTGTTGCCAAAACCCAGGAGACTCTCAGAAATAGAAGCACAGACGTATAAACCCAGGAGATGTACAGGCAGCCCAAACATTAGCTTGTGTCTTGATATGTTCAGACATGACATATGTCTGCTCCTGATGCACATTATATAACAGGATGAGGATGTTCTATTTATAGTATAGAGTATGTTTATAATATAAAAGCCCAATTTGCTCCTTGGGAGTCCCAGGCCTTCGCCCTTTTAACCCACTTTAAATAAGAACTGGACAATGTGGCCAAAACCCTCTATGCCAATATAGGTTGTTTCATATCACAATAATGATATATAACAATATAACAGGTTTTCTGGTAATTCATCATAGAACAACATGAAACAATCACATGGTAAAGCCTGTTTCTGCAAACTCCTGTGTGAATTTAATGCTTGTACAGTGTTAGTTGTAGTCCAAAGGAATCAAATAATGTTGTGATATCTTGTCAGGAACAGTATAAATAAAACAAAATAATAAGAACATTTTGGCGAAGAAAAAGCAGCAAATTGTGCAATTTATTAGTCACCTTTTTTAATTGATTGACCTAATAAATATACATACATATGCAAGATATTCATCATTGTGTTTTTTTCATATAAATTTTGACAACACAATTGTGCATCACAATATCTTGCTACCTGGTTTCATCACAATATGATTCCATTGAAAGACTGGATTCGTGCCCAGCCCTATATTAAAACAGCGGAGAGCACTATGAATCAGGCACAACCATCCTAACTTCTTTTCAATTGTGTCTGAAGCATTGATAAAAATTAAGTAGCACATGACTAGTTAGCCCAAATCTGCTGATATACAAGAACAATGTGTACTTGTCAGGTTACATTACAGAATGTTCTGTACAGTAGATAGGCCGAGTTGTTAAAAGGGAGCCATTTTCTGATATTAAAGTATCATCAACTGATAAAAACTGAACAAAGAAGATGAATGCTTACCTCATGCAAATTTAGCTCTTTGACTTTTTCCTTCTGAATGACCTGAGAGGCATAATAAGAGATAAGAAAAGATTAGACACCAGAGACTTATCATCTAATAATGAGTGTGTGATTAACAACAACAACAACCAGCCAGGCTGAATAAGGGACACAGAAATAAGATGTACTATGATACAGATACTGTTTTACAGTAAATGCATGTGCACAAATGTGTGTGTGTGTGTCTCTACTATATATAAGCTTGGTAGTCTCATATAACTCAGAAGCTGGACGTTAATGTTTTTTGCTGACAGGTAATAAGGAGACAAATTAGAGTTAATGGTCCCCAAAGCATTTACTATGCCTGTGCTTGTGCATGTGTTTACCTCTGACATGTTTGTGTGTTTTTGCATCTTGTGTTACATAATCTAGAAGAGTCATATTTATGCCCTCTGTCCCTCCCTCTGACTAGCTCAGCTCCAGCTAACTGTGAGCCTGATTTTTTCTGGCTGAGCCACTTATTATCCCTTCAGCTTAAGTTCAGTTCAGAAATGTTGGGAATACAAAGAAATCTGTAACTATTTTTGAAATGGGCTAGATCCACTAATAAGGATAACCCTCGGAATACCTCCAGCTGTCTGCAAATACATTTATGTGACTTAACTGACAGAGGAGATCTTCACCACTTTCTTTCCCACACTCCGACAATTAATTTCTTAACTGCAGCATAATGTGTATGTGTGATACTGGAGTGCTTACTTGTTTGTATGCATATAGCTCTTTGTGGGCCTGGTGCCGTAACCTGGGGAGACGTAAAGACAAAACATCTTTTTGGTTAGTAAGTGATCAACGACTAACTGCGTTAAATAGAGACAATGTATTCATACATCCTGGAAAAAGAGAGAAAATGACAAACAAAAATGCAATCACTGTATAAATACTTGCCTTCAGACACCATTCTACTCTAGTGTATCACTGTGGTACCAAATGGGCATAAAAGGCTATTTTTAATTCTCAAGATCTTACAAATAAAATATTTTTAAATAGAGACAGCCAAACAAAAGGCAGAGCAAGTTTTCAGATTTAATTTTTTTAAATCTTGGTATAAAAATGTTGGGCTTTTGCGCCATGTTTGATGTCAATGTTAAAGAGAAGATTATTTTGCATCAGGAATAAGTCCGGTAAACCATCATTTTGAGTAAATATTATTGGATTAATGAATACAGAAAGGAGTGAAAACAGAACAATAAAATTGCACCTTTCTGAACTCTGTTAAACATTTGTTACGGGTAATAATCCAGCAGTAAGCCAAGTTACATAGCAGATATATAAAAAACTGGCATTAAGTAAAAATATCAACTCACAATATCACCCAGAATGCATTGGATCAGACATTAAAAGTATTACTGTCGGTTGTTGAGACACAGTTGCAAAACTCCCGGTTAAAAGGAGAGTAACCACAGATAAAACCAATGTTTAAGGTTTGGAAAGAATAAACACTTGTGTAACTCTTTATAAACATTGCTCTTGTAAACTAGCATAAACAACTCAAAACAAAGAGAGAACAGAAAGATCACTGGATAAGAACTGAATCTAGGTACATAGAATAACAATCAAATATATAGAGAAAAAAAAAGAAAAGAAAACAAGAGCAAGAGAGATAGGAGAAATTCATAGGTTTGTAAGATTTACCTCCATTACAAGTAACCTTAACCTCTCGCAGCAGAGTGAGAGGGATCTGTAAAACAAGCAGCACAGTCTAGGAGAGAAACTGACATTTTGAAAGAGGTCAGCAGGAAAAGGTGCAGAGACTCCCAAGGGTAGGGGACAACTGGTGACGGGTGAGGGGGGTCAGGGGTCACTGATGGGGGTTGCTCAATGGGCCTTAAGTGCAGAGTCAAAGTGAGCAGGGACAATAACCAGCTAAACAATGAAAGGGCAATAAAATATGTGACAGCTACCATTGAAGACAAAAATGTCCAATTGGTTTGGTCGGCCTTGCGGTATGCCATTTCACTGAGCATGCATGAGCGCTAAATAAATGTAACAAACTTATTTACATTGCACAAACATGAATTTAGTATTCAAGGCCTCCTGTCTCTTACTTTCAGGAACACCCCACGCTCAAGAAATACTTGTCAATCCATGTAATGTGTACCACAAACACACTGCATATTTCACACATGTGTGTGCGGACTAAAGACTCGCTGATAGGTGGTGGAGTATTTCTGTGAGAGTCTGCCTTGTGTCAAAGCATGCGTGAGTGTTAGCCTTTGTTGGAATAATGACCTGTCACACTTTAGCATTAACTCCTTGGCTTGATCATTCATCTGTCAAGGTAAACAGGAGCAGGAGCTCTTACTGCACAGAAACCATAGGTGTGGCCGATTTGTAAAAGAATTTGGTTAAAACGAAGCCATGAGGTGACTTAGAGCTGTAAATTCATTAAAAATGATGGTGATTCTGGGCCTGTCCTTTGGGAGACTGCATCTTTAGACGCCTTTCATGGAGCAAAATTGCTCTTTTTTCCGTTAGTGACTAAACCTGGTGATCTTGACTTTCAGTATTGAATCATGGTACTGCATCAAAGTCACAATGTGTCTTTTTTCAGTTAGATGAGGAACCTACTTACCATCTGCCCTGCAAGATAGGATATGGCAGGGCGGCGGAGGGTGAATTTTGTTGGAAACTGCTGCTTCTCGCTGTCTTAGATAAAAAGTACTGGACATTATTTCTGCTGAGTTTGTTGCTGCCAGGAGAAAATCCCTGCAGCAACGGCAGCCAGGACAATTTGATTAGACCAGTGGGGTTAAAAAGAGGGGCAAGAGAAGGACTGTTAACCACCTCCACTCTAGGGTAAATGCTTACAAAGGGGGGTTTAACAAGATGAATGTTAATGGTTACAAACAAGAGATTTAACCATCCACATACAAATTTAATGAATAGCCAAAAAGTAAATGTAATCAACGTGGGAATGTGGTGAGGACATTAAGGAGGTAAAGTGGCTCTTAGAAAGAAACAAACGGTTAGAAGGAGTTTCTTTGACGCCAAGTGCCATGATCATGAAAATGTAGATTGCAGTTTTGAATCTCTACATTTCTGTTTCCCCTATCAATTCAGACAATAAAATCACCAAAGTGTAGTATCATAGCTACCGTCTCCAAACTGTGCTGTTGAAACATTTTGCCCTTTTGTGAAATAATTATTAGCAAAACAGAAACACAGTGCCTAAAAAGGAAAAAAAGGTTTAAGTTTCAATCAACCTCAACGAAAAGCCATTGTAAGAAGTGCCATACAGTTGTTGGATAGAAAGTTATTTCATTAAGAAACCACTTACTACTTGTACGTGTTAATGTTTATATGGATACAGCGACAGTGAAGGAGTACATGCGGGCACTTCTGAGCGAACAATTTGTGAAGTAAAGTGACCTGAAATGTACAATGTTACGTGTTTTGAGGACAGTTGCGTAATAACAGTCTGGGAGAATTATCATTCAGTGTCATTATACTTTTCAAGTCTCACATAAGCAGAGATGCAGACAGTTTTCTAATCAAAAGAGGTGCGTAATGTTCAAAGCCATTATGTTCCTCTGAGTGAGGCTGCATGAAGCCTTCTCTGAACACAGCTTTGTGAAGAGTAAATCCACATGTAAATCTAAAATCTGTTTAAAAAGTTGAGTGCGCAGGATTGTAAAGGTGCAATGGTTGGGATTTGCTTGTGAATTTGAATGTGTATTTAAATCTGTAGGACAAGCAAATCGCAGAAAACCTGCAGCCAGTGCTGTTATTTGGTGGAGAGATCAATGTGTATAGCTGACTTTTTGTTTTCACAGGTTAACTGGTTTTAAAATTAACCCTGCAAGCCTGAAATGTGCTTCTTTAAAAAGATAAACACATATTTGTGTGTTCATGATGATGCAGTCCACGAGGTTAAGATTCCTGACTTGTTGCACCCACTAAACCGATGATGCCGAGCCAAAAAGACCACTGTATGACACTTGCCACTACATCCACACAGCCAAGCTACATGAAAACACAATGACAGTTTTAAGTAAAGCCAAATCCAAAGCTTAAAGGATGCATGGATCTTACCTTATTAAGTAGCAGCAGAAGAGGAGGCTGAGGATGAAGACAAAGATGGCGGTCCCAAACACCACAATGTAGATATTAAGGGGAAGATTCTGGAACCCTATATTTGGCATCCTGAAACTGTAGTGAGGGAAATCGGAGCTCATGGATATTCTGGATGGAGAAAGACAAAAGACATGCAGCATATATGTATTTCCATCAGTACACTCCAAAGTTGGATCAGAAAGAGTTTTTTGTAAACTGACCCAGCAATAAATGAGTAAACCTGGAATTCAGGGTAATTTAGTTCCACTTTCAAATTACTTTCACTTTTAGTATTACCCTGACACATTTAGGGGTGGGGCTTACTTTTGGTTTCTATTTACCGTAAATGTTGAAGTTAAAAATAATCTGCCTGTACACGGTTGTTTACATCTTCAGTTGGCATTAGAAACTGAAAGCAAAAAGGCTATTGCCTGGAGTGGCATTTGAGGAAGAGCGATGCCATGCAAAGTGAGTTCACTCCAAGTGTGTGTGTGTGTGTGTCCCCTAATTATGCAACAAGAGACTTATTTTAGACGACAGCATATGTGCAAGAGATATGGAGACGAGAGAGACAGTATCTAACTCTGAAGACGTAACCCTTGCCAAAAAATGGCATCCATATTGAAGCATCATCATATATTTTTAACATGCAACCTGTCACAACATGAGGCAAGGGATACCCTCGAGCTAAAGATGTAATACAGCCCTGATTATCCTCTACTTGCCTCTAGACTCTGAACCAAAATAATTATTCCATAAACCGTATCTGTGATACATTTGAGGAGGGTACCCTTATGCCGTGACAGCGAGAGCAGCTACTCTGATTAGGATGGCTCAGTAAAGAGATGGACAATTAACTGCCATAGTCGAAAACCCCTCGATGTATAGACTGCATTACTTAATTTCACTCAGAGCATAACACTAAGAGGCACCCTAATAAAATAAAGCTACGTCAACATGCAAACCATTAGATACGTCGATTTTCTATACAACTAATGAAGCTAATATTATGTGATAAATTCAATCTGATATCCAAAGTGAGTACTCAAGTATGCATTCTATTCAATAGTGCAGAACAGAAACACTACACTAAAACATTACAGTCAATTGATGAAAAGCCACAGTCGGTTATGAATAAATATGCACCCTTTATCGGCCTTTTTCCTTCCCCTTCCTTCACTAAGTAATGAGCCAATGGCCATTCCTACGCAGCTGATTTATGATTTTCCTCCTCTAGGGTTTGCTTAAAATGGCCCGATGCCCAAACCTCAAAATCCTGACTGAAAGTCAATGGCAGAACTACAGCACATTGTAACTACCATACTGTGACATTACAGGACACATTCAGTTATCATCTTCTATCTGGGGAACAGACAGCTACAGTTTATTTGACAACACTGTATGAGAATACTTTAAAAAATTCCTTCTGAAAACCTGATTCAAAAAAGCCAAGGCACACAAACAAGGCCCTATTGGTCAAGGGCTCTTACTCAATACCAAAGGGACATGACTAGACATGTCTACGCCTACCACGAGAAGAGGAGGAGAGGACAGGAATAACTTTGGCTCCTTTGGGAATCCTGTCTTGTGCTCCTCCTCTTCACTAAACACCAAGAGCCTGCTTCCTCTACACTCCTCTGGACAGTGGAAAGTTTTGTAAGTTGTTGCTTATGATTACACCACGTGTATCACTGTGAGACTTGCTCTCTATTATACAACCAAGGTGTTACAGTATGGGGGACACTGTCTCAGCAAATTATATAACATGACTACTCAGTGATAGCAGTCGTGATCGACACCTCAATGCAGAGCCACTCATCTCCCTTTCAAAAAGAGGTTGGTACAGTGTCGTTTGCCATTCAAGACATGTCCACCTCCATCCAGCTTTGCACAACGACAGTGTTCTTGGTAAGACACCTGAGTCATGTTATCAGAGAACAGGGTTGACAGAATTGTGAAATCAGAGTTCTCTTTCCAACATGTTTAAATGTATTAATATGACTATGACACTATGACCTGCCAACCCAGTAGGTACAATTATGTATGACTACAAAAAGCTCTTAATGGAAAGAGGAACGGATGAGGATAAATGTCCTAAAAAAATAAAAAAAAGGAAGAAGAAAAAAAGGTCAGATTAGGTTTGAGCTTCATCTTAAATTAGTTGTCCCATGCAAATCTGTTAATGGGACAACTAAGATAATGGATGGATGCCTTAAGGATGCTGTAGGGCCAAGAAATTCAAAACAGTTGGAGCCCAACCTTTATCAAATTACAAACACCACCACATTTAATATGGAATTAAAAAATGTATTTCCATTTATTTAACCAGCTGTCGATAAGCCATGCAATGACGTAACTTCGATGTTCCTTCTTTGTGCAGTTTCAAGGCTCCGTGCCAAACCCAAGCCCTGCTGCTGTCTGTCCTGCTTGTATGAACACACGGCTACAGAGCTACATGCCTTTAATGCTAACTACAAGCAACTAAAGCTGACTTTTCTCCAGCAAGTGCAAACAGAGGACTGGAGTTGATCTTACAAGACAACTAAACAACTACATCATATATCTTTCTTTACTTGGAGACATATAGCGCACACACATACCCGAGCGGCGCCTTCATGCTGAAGAGCAGGAAAGTCTGTATAGATCTGCAACACAGGCCCTTGAGAAGTGATATAACTCGTCCTTGAGAGCCCTGTCAGTGAGTTGCCTCCTGTTGACTTGTGTGGATCATAGCTTTCTTTTGCCCGTTCACTCAAGCCTCATTTCACTCTCTGACGTGCTTTCTTAACAGCCTTCCTCTGCTTATCTGAACATGCAGCATGCTTGCCACACACACAGACACCTCCAAAGAAATATGCAACCAACACACCAGCAATCCAAAAATAGTAGATGATCAAAGAAAAGAGGCCTCTAAGGAGCAGGTGGAGATGACTTCTGTCATTTCTATGATTTTGAATAATTATTGAAGCAAACTTAGAAAATATGACGGAAAAACAAATACAATAACAGACATAACTACTTGTATGTACATTTTTAAGAGCAAAATACCTTCCACAATGTGACTTACTTGCATGCAAATCCACTTATTTATGCTAACAGCTGACAGCAACATAGGTTTTTTTGGTGGAACTTTCACATCTGTGAACTTAGGTCTATACAGCAACTTTGGCACACACGAAGTTGCACGGCAGACAACCACGGCTGCCTTTTTTCCAAGGAATATTCAACATCTTAAAAATTTTGAACACATTCAAGCTTCGAATATTCACTGACAGCCCTAATTTAGAAGTGGACATTTTCAGGGCTAAGGCTGCATTTGAGTTTCTGATTAGGGTGTACAGACATTGTCCACAGTGAAGACAACAACAAGTAATCTACAGAAAGGTTCAGCAGTTCTTCATTTTCTGTAACAACAGATGTTCTCCAATTTACTAAAGCCAATTTGGCTGCAATCCTTCTTGCAATGAAAGTGCATGAATATTAACATTAATTTTGTATGGGAAAATGTAAATTTCAGAAGATGAACAATGTTAGTATTAGACTGAATGAAAGTTCTTTTACAAGTAAGTGGTGTGCTCTTAAGACTGTCCAGTTCACTATGTGCCACCTTGAGTGTCAAGATACACTGACTTAGGAGATCTTGGACGGATCAAGCTATCTGGAAATCCAACCCCTTTGGAATAAACAACCCACATCACTTTTCACATCGTCAAACACGTGTGAGCAAACACACTAAATTAGTACTGCAAAATGATAAATTCACTGATGAGAAGTAAAAAATACAGCAATTTGGCAATACTGTATAACTCATTCTTGCTGTTCTTACTGCTGCAAAAGCAATAAATAAGCAGACACTTGAATTGGACAGTCTTTATCACGACCATCATCAAAACACCAAATGAGAGAATGTTTTTCGGATGAATAGTGTCTTTAAAGTTGAGTTTAGCAGACAAGTAGTCCATGCCAGTGCTAAATGAAGCTCCTTTGGCAGCCAGTAGGTGCCCTACAGCTAAGTGAGAAAATGAATGTTTCAATTTAATTTGTCACCCATTTGTATTGCCAATAACTTTCGACAAATCCAGTCAAACGTTTTGAAAATTCAAACATCTGCCATGACATTTGAAGCTAACCATAGTCTAGCTTAGCACTGCTTCCTGTTACTAAATAGCTTTCTGTGCATCTAAAAATATCTAGTGCCCCTCTCCCCCTCTGAAACTGAAGGGCCCACTCAGGACCAAAGCCAAATGTGCACGCTTCACTGGGTATAAATCTAGTTGTGCAAAAAAAATGTGAATGTACAGTGAGGCAGCACTGACAGAGCTATCTCTACTGCACAACAACTGAAGTAGTTACAAATGCAATGCTATTGTGAGCACATCTCACAGCGAGGATAATTCAACAAGACACTAAACAACACTCAGAGTAAAATGTGATGACTTGGTAACAAACTGCATCTTCTGGTTGGAAAGGGCAGATGTGATTTGCATCTGCTCACCTCCTCCCACTGTTTCTGCCACCAACTGCCTCACTCACTTGGACATTCGCACATGGCCTCACCCTGTTACATAACCAGCAACAAGACCACGCACAGCACATCACATTCATAGGATATGAGTGTGAGTGGGCAAATCGCTCCTCGTATTCATTGTGGACTATTTCCTGTGGTATGATGAAATAGAGAGAAAAAAGTATATTCTCAACTGCTGTGAGCTAAAAGAGCAGAGAACAGAGGGGATGAGCACATTAGAAAGCAGAAAAAAAGTGAACAGTTTAGCCTTAAAGTGTCTGTTAACTCAAATTATAACAAAAGCAGAAAATAAAATGTTTTCCCCCTAACTGTAGTTGAAAGAATTTGCTTATGTGCCAAGGGAGGTGTGCCCACTAATCACCATTACAAGTCCACTAATCTTTATGTCAGAGATAAGATAAGGACATTTTGAGCTCCTGAGTGCTCTGTGATGCCACTGAATTGTTACTTCAAACCCAGCATGATCGAAAATATAAACTATTATGTAACTACGTAAAAATCTGGACAAGAAAACTAGCCAAACTGTAATGAATGCACAACAAGGTACTTTTAAGGCTTAACCAAGAAGCCTTCAAATAGTTATCCAGAAAACTATTTATAGAAGAAGATTTCAGCAGAAAATGCAACTCATTCAGTGCGTGGGGCACACAATATGCCTAAAAAAACACTCATCCCTCAGATATTTATGTACACTCCACTCCTCTTTGAAACCGTATTACTGTATAGGCCATTCCAGTGATCTAAACCGGAGATTGAGAAATAGTCTGACATACAAGCGAGATTTTGGGAGAAATTTCAACTGACATAATATTTCCAGTTCCAGTGAAGCCTCCATAGATTTAAACCATCTCAAGAGCTGCTGTTCCTCTTCGTAGGAACTCTTAGCTTCAAGTGAGAATAACAACACTCCCTCACCAGGTAAAGGAAAAACATCTGTGTTATATTTTTCCCCTCTGTTGACTGTTAAATGGTTTCACTTTAAGACAAATTCTTCTGAGTATTTATTAACCCAGACTACAAGCAAAACACCTCTGAAAGCCTACTAGGGTCACATTGTTGTTTCCTTCTGACCTATGCCATTTCAGAGTGACTTTCATGCAGACTTTCTTGAAACAATAAAAACACAACTAACAATTAGTTTCGTTAACAGAAGTAATCGTCTCGATTTGTGAGAAATGTCCATCCCAGTTTCTCAAAGTCCAAGGTGATGTCTTGTCAGCGAAAACCCAGAGACGTTGATTTTAATATGATTTAAAACAGAGTAAAGCAGGAAATCTTAATACTGAGAGGCTGAAAACAGCATTGCTCCATGAAAAATTACAATGAATTAATTATCAAAATAGTTGGATCTTTTTTTTTGGTTTGACTAATCATTGCAGCTCTAATTATAGTACATACATACATATATATTACAAGTCAGCTAGATATGAACTAGGGGTAGTATAGTAGTCTTGGTGGATCACTTCAAGACCTTATAAGAACCATATGTAGGTGGGTTTTAGGCTTGTCTTTACCAAACAAAACCTTTAACCTCTGATGTTTTCAGACAACCCAAGATCATTCTTTAACATCTGACAGAGGAAAGCTTCCTTTGTCCTTGCTCAGCCATTACGTAACTGATTCATAATACAATGTGATGACAGTAGAGCCTAATCAAACATAATGAACACACCAGGCCTTCACCCACCAACCTCCTCAGCCCTCGTATATACTATACTCATAATCAATAGTGGCTGAACCATTAGTAGACACATCACATGGACAAATGATGACCGTTGGACCCATGATATCTCACATATTTGTCATGTGTTACAAAATGTTTCAGGAAGCTGCTGAGTAATAGTGTCAATGTCTTTTTTTCTATGGAAAATTTATCAGGTTAATGAAATGAACTCTTGTCTTTTGTAGTCTTCCAAAATGCCCTCTTTAAAATATTTTTACTGTGTGTATCTTTCATACATTTCTTGTCATATTATCAAATCCCCAACCCTCCAAACTTTGGCTCTGTTCAGTAGTTTTGATCAGCCCACAACATCACATTCACAAGATGCTATCCGAATGAGAAGTGGAAATTTCCACTAGCAGCCACAGCCGGCCATGAGATTTGCACATCTGAAACTTAATATGCCAAAGGGCAGCAACAAACACCGGGGCCTCAGAGGCAGAGCAAAAGGGCTCTTCAAAATGTGCTGGCTGTTGTAAGTGAAATGCCCACATTCATATGATACTGAACTCGCTCACCACATCAGTTTGAGTGGGGGAGGTTATGGGGCACTGGCCATTCACATATCTGACCTTCCATCAAAACATAATTGCTTCTAGCTGAAATGTTTTATGGCAGGAGTGGCTATTTGAAATCATCTTTTCTGCCAGAGAGGAGGAAAAACAAATCTGTTATAATGTGTTTAAAGTGCAGGACAATGATACAGCTGTCTGAGAAGGCTATGAAAAGCTTTAAATGACTCCTTTCTCTGGTTTAAAGTATGACAGAGTTACTTCCCGAGAAGAATGAAGATGATGATATTGACGATCACACCCCCCAATGAAACTAGCCAATAGTGTTTGCACTTCAAGCACTAAAATATGCATTAAAAAGGGCTTGTTTTTCTCAAGTTGGACCAAGTTCTACAGTAAGTAGGTCGCTGTAAGTATAACTCCAGTTATGGAGATGTGGGAGGCACAGGACTTGAGTGGAGTCGACAAGGTCAAACTAATGCCGGCTGCTGATAGAATTCCAGTAACTGGATTTAAATCTAATGCCTGACCATGTACCGTAAAACACTTATATGAATCTGTTCACAAACATGCATTTAACTGTGGCAGCTAACAGTAAATAGCATATGATCATGATTTTTTCCATAAAATGGATTCATTTAAAAGCTTTTTTTCTAGTGCAACAGATGATATTGGACATGTTGGTTGTTTACACTGGTCTTTTGTAATACTTGTGTCAAGCGTTATGTTTACCATATCAGTAACTGGGCATTCCATACATTGATAGAGTAAGGAAGTCAGCTTATTAGAAAATAGGGTTAATGAGTAGCTCTGACTGTGAAGTCATTTAACTGAGGGTAATTAGTATTTTCAGGCAACATTCTTTAGGTTAAGTTCAGGTCATAAAAGTCAATGGTTTACATGGTAAATTTCCTATGAGCTGACAAGAGTGAGATAGGGACACGGCTTTTCCAGACATCCAACATGCTTTTGCATAAACACCATAAATTCTGTAGTGAAAGCTTAACACATGATGACCAGCTCTGGTTGGCTGCTGGGTCATCCCAAATTGCCCACATGTGATAAGTCCAACCAATTGTACAGAGTTTTGCTCAAGAAGATAAAGAGTGAAAAGAGAGATGTTTCTTCACTCTGTTTCTGTGGTCTGGCATGAGCACTGCAGAGTCCATTACATATGGTTATTATTCAATCAATAAATGGTCAACTTTACACAGTCGTTTTGAGTTTTTGTAAAAACCGAGTATAGATTAAAGAACCGGGCAGAGCATGGAGGCTTTAAGGCCCCCCAGCTCTAACAACATGCAATCTGACTTCACTACAGTCAAAACCAAATGATAGATTAAGAGCAACTTCTTAGCATTTCTAAACTAGAACCAATGACCGGCCCATAACTAATCTCCTTCATAACATAAAATATGTGATAGTCTATAGCAAAAGGTATATTAACAAAAGTTACCAAAAGCCTTAACTTGTATAGTTGCTTTCTAACTGGCAACAGTCAAAAAAGTTTTTAATTAAAAATGATATAACACTCAAAAAAAGGAAGGTAGTTTTCCTTTGTAGGGATATTAGAAGACATAGCTTTCTATGAACAAGCACCTGTATTTTTGTGACACACAATTAATTAATTTAATTCCAATAATGGTGTACGGGATTGTAAGACAAATCTCTTTTTGTGTTTTATCGCAGGAATTAAAAGGTTTCAAACATGAACTGAAATCATCTAAAGTGTGTTATGACCTTTACTATATTTGCTCTGTTGCTCTCCCTCCTCCCCTTAAGGCCCATCTTTCCTTAGTGGACTCTGATAGTAACACAAGCTGACACAAACAAGAGGAACTGACACACACAGCTGTCTCATAGCACTCCTGTCACCCCGTATCCAGTGCCGCATTTTTCTGGAGGTTTTTTTTTTTCTACTTCCAGTGCTCCATGTCGCCCAATTAATTAAATCATTGTGAAAGATTTGTTTTTTTCTCATTTTAATCTATTTTTGTGGAGTGTTAGTTGACTTTGCCTAAGGTTGTCTAGCAGGCACACACACATCCCTTTAAATCAAGAGTGGTGAGTTACTTAATCTGAAAATAACCTTTGCAAAACAGTGTCACTGAACAGGATGGTATTTAAATTGTACCAAGCCTAATCCTATGCTATGGCTTTTCAGCTACCTATTTTAGAGAAACAGGACCCTTGGTCTGCAAAGTGCCAGATCACAAGCGCTATAAATAAAACCTGTAGTCATGTGAGGGTGGGTAAGTCATGCTGAAACATGAAAACAACCTGAACCAAATACAAGTCATATCAGTTCTTGGGGTTATCCACTACTGACCTGCAGGAAATAAAGACTTAGACAGAGACTGAGACAAAACAAAGCATGCAAAGGTGTCAAGTTCACACCAAGTTCACAAACTATGACTAAATCTAAAATATCCTATTAATTATTTTCTAATAAGCGCAGACTTTGAACTGTATTACCTATTTTAAATTTCAGTAACCCATTACCAATCTCTTGAGGCCAACAAATAATGGCTAACCAGTAAAGAGTACCACTAAATAATGTCAAAAAGGAACACCCGAAATGCTTTGTATTAAGATAACAGAGGGGGCATCTTATTGATATGACCAAAACACTTTTCCCCACATACTTAAAAATGGATCTTGCAACCTTTGCAATGGACCTGCTGTGTTCTCTGATGCTGGGATATCAACACACAATCAATATATAGTAGCATTCAGCATTTGATCTACTCTGCTTGTATTGCTGTGTCACTGTCAAAAGGGCTATAAAACTCATATGATTTGTCAAATTACGTAAAGATGGGTTTAACAGTTTTATTGGTTAGGTGGGGTATCCTGTCTGCAACTGGGTGGAACTTATTTCTGCTTAGATTCGTGTATTTTGCGGACTTCACCAAATCATGCATGTATTCATTACATCACTAAAACACACAATTAAGAGTTTATAAATGGGTGTAGGTCTACATTTGATTTAATTATGCCAACTGCATCCAATCACCTGCTAAGTGATAAGTGAAATGGGTAAAAACAATCTGCTCTTATCTATAATTTCATGCAATTACATGTGAAGATTAATTAACCTATTCAAAAACACTTTTCTTGTCAAACCATGCTTCAGTTTAAGTTACTAACGAAATGAAAGGAGCCCTCGCCAAAAGACTTGTGGAAGTTTACCAGCAGGGAGATAAACCTAGTCTGACCTACTACTTAACCAAACTAGTTTATCATGGTGTGACAAAATAGTCAACAAGCTAAATGTAGCCACCAGTAACAGAAAGGCAAAATATGGTCCATAGAATAAAGTAATCTTAGGTTCTTTCACACTTCTTCATATGTTATCTTTCTCCATATGTGATCACTGCAGGTCCTGTAGGAGACTCTTGATCAACCACGTATCAAATGCTGCAGCAATGCACACGTGGATAGTGACTTAAACATCTCTCAGTCTGACTAAAGTCAGTTGCGCAGTGTTGGATTTGACTATTTAACCTTTCCCCTTATTGTGAGGCACCAGTAACCTTAAGTAAGTTCCCTAAACTTCTTAAACAGTCAATAATGCTCATTTCCTCTTAACTGGATAATGACATAACTGGTATTAACACATACACAGTACATAATGACATTTCCTATACTGCCCATGACTAGTGAGCTTTGTAATGGCGTATTCACAAAGTGTCCATTGTCAACCTCTTCTTAGTAAAAGTAATCCCTTAATGACATTAATGTGTTTTTATATTTGGTAATATTGTGTGTCAACATCCCACATATACTGACCACAACCATTTTCAACAGTGTAGTCAGAGGAAGCCCAGCACCTTGGTGTTACAGAAACCAAGTGTTGCACCAACATGATCCCTTGGACAAAAACTAACTCTGTATAAGTAAATGAACTGAGCTCCGCTCGTTCTCTTACTGTAAGTCTCTTCATGATTGGGTTTCAGTAGCTATTCATAGGTGAGCTATTTTAATAATGATGTCATTTGAGTTTTCTTATGTGTCATTAGAAAAATTGAAATGGTCTCTGACTTAACATCGTGGAAAGTAATATTAATGGATTTACTAAAGGATTTACTAATAATACAATACAGAATGTCAACAATACTAAGCAAATCAACGAATCCCTAGTGCTTAGCAGCTTAAAAAACAAAAGCTTTAGATGAGAAGTGTTCTGAAATATTGTGTATACATGTGTTCATATTTATCCCTCATCAGCTTATATACTTACTCAAAATTATTAACCAAATATGATCTGAGATTTGCAATGTGATCTGCGGCACTTTGCTGCCTGCTTTGACATATTTTTGACTGATTTGTAGTCAGCGCTTGGCTGATGTTTTTTCTGACATGCTTTCCTCTATATTTCCTGTCTTTATCTAAATGATGATAAAGCTTGAAGGTTCCTGAAAGGAGTTTTATGTATCCAAGAACAAACACTACTACAGGGCATTTGTTCACTGATCTTGCAGTGCAAATACTCACATTGCCAAGCATCTCTGATCTCTAATGATATGGTATTAAATTAAGCCATTGGGACTTGGTTTTTACATCTTAAGGATGGCGTTCTGCCACTGTTTTGATCTGTGGTATCTGTGTGCTTTAGGCAAGTCTTATATTTATAGCTCTGTATTGAAAAAGTTTGCTTGCTTTGCTTTAAATTCAGAGGGACTAGAAATCTATATTTCTACTCTGTTTTTGGACACAAGGTGCAGTCATGTGTACACGGACGTCAATGGTATTGCTCTCAGAAGACAGCGCACTGACCGTTCAACTAATTTGAGCTTTTGGTGCAGTCTATTGTCCCTCCAGTGCATTGGTGCAGGGCTGGGGCCAGTCAAATAACCTGAATTCAACACAATTGGAGGAAGGCTAAAAAGTAAATTGTTTATTGGTGTTTATTGCTAGAAAGATTTTTGGGACAATTTACCATCTGACAGCTGCTTGCACAGTAAGAAGTCACCATACAAAAAATGTTGAACACATTTTTCTTTACCATCATGACTGCATGGTTCAGTGACAATATACTGGTGTTTGAAGGAGCATTTTCAACAAGTTCACTGACACTGCCAATCAATTTTGCCCTCATCCTGGACAAGATGTACCGTCATGTGTACAGAGCCATACATGTTATCACTCTCGGAGGTCAGGGCATATAAAGTTTAACAAACATGAACTTTTGGAGCAGTGCACTATCTGCAACATACTTATGCACAAAACACAAGCCAGTCAATATACCGCTTTTCTACAAAAATCATACATTTTCCTGAGACAACTTTGCAATCCATACAACATGTGACACCCTCAATCTTTAGACCCTTAAATAGCAGAGGTAGCCTAAAAAGTATTTTGTTCAATACTGTGATTTAATAGGTCAATAGATGCTATTAACATGACTAACTTGAAATCAACTTCCAAATAAGCAGTAAACAACAACCTTGCTTGCAGCTCGTTCTGCATTTTATCAGATTTGAGCATATCTCTATCTCTCTCTCTCTAAAAGAAATCACGGTATATCGACTTAGTGTTTAACAGTACATCACATAAAACAGTCTCATTCTTGCAGTGCTGCCAACTGCACCCACTAAGAAGCGTGTTATGGCTCATGCGTGTTACAGCCCACACAATGCTGTCAGTGTTGACGGAAACACAGAGAAAGCCTGCACTGTTTCACTACCATGCGTTTTCACAAGGGTCAACACTGTTTGGCTAAAAGTGAGGGTAGGTTTAAACCATTGTGGCTGCTCTATCTGTGCACGTCACTGTACACCATTGACAGGATTATAATGAGCGAAAAATGGGCGTTTGTCGTGGTGATTGGTCATCCCTGAGCTGACTTTTACCCTGGCATTGAACGCAATAAGAGCCTTCTTATTATTATCCCATCTGAGATCATCTACATCAATGCATCAACAACAAATCCTTGAAGTGACCACTGTTTCTTGCAGGACAGGAGACAGGCAGCTGGGCGTAGGCTCGCTAGCTAGCTGGCTAACCTTAACTAGCTACTGATGACATAGCTAGCGCTCCTCAACGTTATCACAGAAAACAGCCAACGGTGCAAATCTACAAAAAAAAATGTTTAAAAGCGTTATGTTACTTTAAACACACACACACATCCCTCTGCAAAGTCAGTGTGACATTATATAATGGCTCACATGCTATACTAGTTACCCGTTTGACTGGGTTTGAACTGGGAATATAACAGCATCAATGCTTGTTACCAAGTTCAACATCTCTAATATAAACAGAAAGCAGTTAGCAGCTAACGATAAGGGGTTAAAAAAAAGAGGACTCACCAGCGGTTCCCTCAGCCCCAGTAGCAGCTATGGACTTCTGTTGTGTATTTCTTCGCACACTCGTGGTTCTAGAAAGGCTTCAAACGGCGACAAGTTGACCCAAACTGCACGCGAAGAGTGTCCTATCAACACAAACCGCTTTATCTTAGCATTACCAAGCCCCTGACTGCAGGGCGAGCTCATCCACAGCCCCCGCCTGTGATGTGACGGTTGTGGTTAACGGGAACCTCGCTGGATCTGAGTGGGAAGCAGAGGCAAAAAAAAAAAAAA
>CAFUXE010000782.1:542815-568641 GCA_903364295.1 Serranus cabrilla | reverse complement strand
TTTTTTAAATATATTTTTTGGCATTTTTGTGCTTTATTTGATAGTGTGAGAGCAGAGAGTGAAGGGGGTAGACAGAGGGGAAGACATGCGGGACAGGGTGCCGGGCCGGATTCGCACCCGGCACCGCCCGCTAACGAGGCAAGCGCCTCAGGAGGGTACGCCAACACACCCCCTGATACTGCATGCTTAAACAGACTTAGTAGCTCCTTGGAAATCTAGATTTCATAATATGGAAAATTTTCGGTTTAATTGTGAAACCTGGCACTACTCCTAGTTTCGTGAGTCAATTTTAAGAGATGTTAGACAAGCAAACAAAAAAATGATCTGATTGTGTTCTTTTCAGTTATATTTTATTTATGTTTTTATCTTCTTGTAAGCTCGACTACATCTAGTTTCTGAGGATTCTCCAAACATAAACTCCAAATATAATTCTGACAGAGAAATACTTAATACCAGTATTTTATTTCCATTTCACTTAAGATCTTGCCTAAAATAAATACTTAAACCTGCACTAACTGCTGTTTTGGTGACTTATGGCCAGTGGGGAAAAGTAATGTCTCAAAATTGCATTTGTGTGTACAAATATTAGCACATTTATTCAGAAGCCAACTTATAATAAGGAATTTTGATGTTTGTGGACAGCAAAACTCCTTCAGAAATCGTGGAATATTTGTGGATCTGGAATGTGCATTTATAAAACATTATTTTTCTTCGTATATTCTTTCCTAATTTGCTGTAACAGCAATAACAAAAGGCAATATTTGAACAATGACATAGAAAATTGCATCAAGCTGCATCGTGCAATGTTGTTATTTCCATATAGTAGCTATTGTTTCTCTTCAGCGTGATGCTTTGTGTGAATATCTTTAGTTTTCTATAGCAGCTTCGGCCATTTTTCTGCTGATTATTCAAATGATTGTCTGACAAACTTCCTTCTTTAACAAAGTGCAGACAAAGAGCAGAACAGGAAGGGAGGCGACCTGTGAGATGAACCTTCACGATTATTGGCCCGCATGCAGACGAGCGCTGATGACATCCGAGAGGTGCAGCACACCACTGATTCACCTTCCTGTTGATTTATGGGTTTGGACCTCCAGACAAAACAGCTGGGGCGGCCTTTTGGAGAAGTTAAAGGGTCAACCCACCAAAACAAACAGCGCCTGCTTCCTGAGGGACTTCCTGCCCAACAACATGAAACAATCCCACCACAGTCTCCATCATCGTTTTAAAACTTCTTCTCATCCAGAAAACACAGCAAACACGTTTTTCCCAACAGTTCTGATCATTATATTAGCTGATTGATATATTATTTTTTCCAGATTCGTTTGTTTTGGTGTGGCTGCACGTTCCCTTTTCACTGTTAATTATTTTGGCGATTTAATTAATTGTGTATTGAACATTTTGCAGCACAATCTTGACACCATTAATTTACAACCTATATATATTTCTTTATAAGAAACGAATTAAATAATGCATCTTGTTGTGTCATTTAAGTGTGTGTTTGTGTTAGTCCCAACTCAGCAGCTTTATGTTTTGTTACCACTGGTGGTGTTAAGTAACATGAAGTTATATAAGAAGTTATTTTACACAAGAGAAGCACAGGATGGACTTTTTTTCAGCAGATACTGAATACCTGCTTCTCATGAACCGTACTGGTAAGATAATGTGTAATTTTACATGTTTGTATTTTAAAAAGAAGTTAATAACCTGCAGTTTTTGCACACCTGAGGGCCAGGAAGTCTTAGAGAGCAAAGGTGGATGGTGTAATATTCCATAACTCTGATGAAAACAAAATCTAACCCACATCATGTTTGTTAATGCAACAAATACAAAGACTCTGAAGTGTTATTTTCCCCAGTTAAGTACAGGACTAAGTGTTCATACTTTTTATATATACATATATTTCTTCTTGTTTGAATTGTTAATACTTGTATTGTTCTTGTTAATGTTGCTTGTTTCTATTTATTGTTATTTTATTGATGCTTGTTTCTATTTTTCTGTACACTTTTTGCTGCTGTAACAAAGTTTCCCCGCTGTGGGACTAATAAACAAATATCTTGTTATCATTTTTAAAGATGTATTTTTTAGATTTTGATCAGAGTTATGTGCTGTATCAGAGTTTGTCGAAGTTGCACTAATAATATGTACTAAAACACATTTTGCTGTTAATAGCACATAATTTATCAGTCAGTTATATACCAGGCACCCTAACACTTATACTTATAAGTGTTAGTAAGTATAAGTGTTATACTTATAAACTCATATAGACTTATGAACCTATATACGTTTAGACTTCGTGAAGTTTTAGAGGATAATACTATATTTTTGTCATACCAGTTTATCAAATATGATGCCTTATCGATTAAGCTACCCAACAGCATATAGATGAGTAAATTTGCATTTACAACCAACTTTTGAAGCTTCAAGTACATATTGCCAACAACGCTGTGACTGTCTGTACAAGTCTGAAAGCAGAATTTAAAAGATCACACAGATCCACGCATCTTTCATTAGAGACAATCACAACAATAACATTGACTCATCGATTGTGCAAAATCACGTGACATCACTTTAGGGTTAGGAACGAGAAACATATTTGTGGTGAGAGAACACCTGGGCGTTTTCAGGAGCTCCTCCTTAATTACTCAAAAACACAACATGATAAACAACAAGTGAACATATTGGAAACTATCTTTGACTTGTAACTTTGCAGGATGTTTGTGACGTCTCACATTATGTCTGTAAGTACATTTACATAACTATACTGAATATATAATTTTGAGATACTATTACCATTTTCTGCTACTTTATACTTCTACTCCTCTAAATCTCAAAGGGAAATAATTCACGTTTTACTTTACTTCATTAATTTGCTGTTAGTAACTTTGCATATTCAGATCATTGATACAAAATATGAATCTGCTAATTAATGATATATTAGTGTTATACATGAAGGTACCCAGTAGAATATAGTCATTAAATTGAGCTTCACTTTTATCAGCTGCCGCGTTGAAGTAATGAACACATTAATGCATTAATTAGTATAGTCCAATAATATGAAATACATCATTCTTATATGGGCCGTATAATTTAACAAACATGCAATGAGCACCTTTACTTTTGGTACTTAAGGTATATTTCGATTTTGAGTATAGTTGTGAAGGCGGGACTTTACTTATTTACTTTCACTTTAGAGTAGAATACTCGAGTACTTTTCAAACTGTGCCTCATAGCCCTTTATTAAAAATATAGTTATGAATTAACTTTGGGGGGAAAAAAAATATTATTATTGTTATTATTATTATTATTGAAATCATTAGTATTATCATTATTAATTTTTAGCATTATTGTTATTATTTATTATGATAATTATTGTTGTTATCTTAATTAGTTATATGTTATATATTATATCTTATTAGTATCATTTTAATTTTTTTATTGTTATTGTGTATTATTGTTATTGTGATTATTATTATTATTATTATTATTATTATTATTATTATTATTATTATTATCATTATTATTATTACAAATACTATTATCATAGTATTGGCCTCTTTATTTGAGGCCTACACATATATTATTTTCTCTCTTTTTAATTCAATGAAAAGGATTTCCTTGTTTGTAGCACACAGGAAGTGTGTGATTTGTGTGTGTGCGCGTGTGTATGCGCGCGCGCAGCAGCAGCAGCAGCAGCAGGCAGCTCGGTGGTGACAGCAGGCTGACTCAGTGGAGGACTGGTCTCTGTCGTCACCGCTGCTCATATTTAATTAATGAGGAGGCAGCGGCCACGGGGAAAACTGGCTGCTTCTGGTTTCCAGGCATAAATACAAAGCGGTGCCGGTCTGAGGGAAAAACGGGCACAAAGGAAAGCGGAGCACTCTGAGGTTTTAAAGCTGAAGACCACGAGAGTCAGGTAACCAGCTGCTCTACTAAAAACACATTTATTTTACGCGTTGTTGTTGTTTTTTGACAGCGGGGGATGGAGAGTGCGCGGGTTTAAATGTTGACCGGCTGTGTCTATACATTTCGCTGGAAATACAGTGACAACAGCTTATTTACTGGAGTTGACAGCGCCGCGAGCTGCCGTGATTTCATTAGACTAAATGTCACCCGGTGTATGTTTGTGTTGATAAGACGCGAAAACGCTTCTAATAAAACAACAACCTGTGTAACCACAGCGAGCTCCGATCACAGAAATGTTATCACACTGATGTACAGTGTTAGTGTAACGGGACAAAATGCTCTCACTGCGATAATGTGCGTTTATTTACGCTTTATTAGTCCAGTTTAACGTGTGTTCGGGGGTTTGTTGTGTCTCCATCACATGCTGTCGTTTCACACACATTTCATCAGAGTAACTCAGTGAAGTTGTTCGCTTTGATTCAAACTGCTGCCACTTTGGCATCACAGCTTATACGTGGCAGTATACGATGAGTTTCCCAGACAGACAGGCTGCATATAGGATGACATCTTTGCTCTCCTCTCTGTCTGGATTTTATTTATCTGTTTAAACTTTTTCTTTTACAGTCATTTCATTGTTTGTATTATTGCACCACTTTCTAAACAGCCACCTTTAAATATTATGTATAGTTTATATATTTTAACTACTGCCTGCAGTAATAAATAATTTCCTAATGCAACTTTAATCTACTCATAAAAGATCAAGAAAGGTCAAATTAGGTTGAGAAAAAAATCCTTTAGCTGGTGTTTACAAATTTGTGAATTCTTTTTTTCTCACTTTCTAACAAGCCTGCACTTGTTACTGTTAATAAACTGCTAATCACTGCATTATGTCTGCAGGTGTAAACATTATTACTTGTTTATTAAAGTGGTTTTGGTTGAAATAAGTGGTAAAACCATCCAATAAGACCAAAATTAAAAGGATTAACAGTTTCTTTATCAACTATCAATAAATCAATTAGTTACAATTGATGTACTCATTTAAAAATTGAGGTACCTACGTTTATTATCCAAGATTTTCAAGGATATACTTTCTAAGAACAGGAATGTGTTTTTTTGTTTGTTTGTTTATATTCTCTCTCTCTGGTGATAATTTGCCCACTATCATTGTGTAACTGAATGCTTTCAGCCTGGTGTATTTATCTTTTGGGAATACTCCAATAATTTTTTATCTGCACCAGTGGAACATCCAGTGTAGTGTGCAGCGGTGGAGCAAGCGTGTGTGTGTGTGTGTGTGTGTGGGGTGCCTCCACTCCATCATCCCAGCTTGGGAAAATCCGAGCTGGGAGCGAAGTGTGGAATGTCAGGCCTTTGGCACGAAGCCCTTAGACTACACTGTGTTTTTTTCTTTTCTTTTTGATGTGAAGATGTAGAGATGTTTGCTACCGTGCTCACATGGGACTGATAGAGAAAATGCAGATGTGTGTGTGTCACTGGGAAGAGCACTGGAGAAGCAGTAAAGATGAGAAACGGGAACTGGGACACATTCATTTAAGATATTCCAGCTCAAGGCCGGCCCGCTCTAGAAAAGGCCACCGGCAGATGTAACACATTGTCAATAGCCATTTCTAGGTCAGTGGTAGCCCCCCTCCCTCTTCACTCCACCTCACCCTGAGCCGCCTATCCACCCAAGGCCGGCCCACGCGTTAATCTGCAGTGGTGGTGGAAAGCTCGGGGAGGTGGCATGTGGCGAGTGTATTAACCAGTATGAGAATAATTAAAAGTAACCAGGGAGGGATGCTCAATCTGTCGGAGGGGCCTGTGTGTGAAGTGACCACAGCCTGCGTATGGATTAGATCCTCCACTGTTTCAAATCAGTGTCGCTGATTGAAATCAGGTTGATTTCTCACTGGAATGGGCTTTTTTTTTTGTAGGCCAAGCACAACATTAACAGATTAATTCTGACCAAATCTTTAAACCTCTTACAGGGAGTTTTCTCATGAAAGTACACTGAGATGTAACCGTTTAAATGTTTATTACAGTGAGGTCGCACAATCCTCTGAACCTTATTTGACTTTTTTGTATTAATCAATCAATCAGGTTTTATTTGTAGGACTGCAGGGCTGCAAAACCCGAGTCCAGTCTTGGTCTCCAGACCACTTTTTTGCTTGATCTCGAGCGCAGCTTGTGATCAATTTGTTCCTGTTCATCAGTTGACAAGCCAATAAAAAGACAGAACAATTTAACAGTTTGAGATCAAATCACACAAGGCCATAAAATTGATTTAACAAAACCTAATAAAATAGAATTAAATGCTAGAATATCAGTGAAAGTCGTAAAAACAGAGAGAAATAAAAACTAGATTTAAAAAATTAGATGAGACCTTGTTTCTGGAGGTACTGTATTCTGCATTCAGGCACAATCGTATCTACTTAAAAAAATACTTAGAGAAGGATGCACTGTAGAGGTCAAAACAACACTTCATAAAAATTACAATGGGTTTTAATGATGATAGAGGCTGAGCAATTTTTTCCAAAAATACACACAAATTACCAGTTCACTGTGTGAAAACAACCAGATGAGCTGTGTTTGTGGGCAGCGGTGGCCCAAAGGTTATGAAAGCGAGCTTGTGACCTCATTGCCATGACTGAGGTGCCTTTGAGCAAACTGGCCAACAGATAAGACTGTGGTTGTACTGGGCAGCTTCCAAGTGTGAATGTGTTACTGTGAGAATGTGATCCTGAAAAGGCCTCGCTGTCAGAATAAATAAAGGGATGAAATGAATAAAAAGCATGAATACAGGCTTTTTCATTATGCAGATGTTTTGTCTTTTCCTTGATAGAAGTTCATGTGCTGCTGATTCAAATAGCTGCCAACATGTTTTATGTGTGAAAAAAATGGAAACATCTGCCCCAAACGGCCCCCTGGGGAAACATTTTCACACTATATATGAGCATTTTGTAACACAGTGATTACATAATGTTCATTTTCCCCATTGTGACTTCACATACATCACCCTTCAGCAAAAGTGTTTTCATTGTCTGCAGGTTATAAAGCCATTATTTTTCATATAATAACAGATATACACCTGTTGCCAATGTAAATATGTTAATGTTATAATATATTTCCATATATGTACACAAAATAACGCGCATCTTATCTCAAATCATATGCTTACAGTCTGTGACAGATTTGTTAAGTGTGTTGCACAAAGCAAACAAAACAACCAACAAAATACAACAAATCTAATGATTTCCTGCAAACAATGCCATCTATCACTGCATCCTCATTTTGTCAGATCTGTTGTCTGCATTTATCATTTGCAAGGCAGTGTCCTCCTGTGACCCTCATCTCTGAATATAAAAAGCAGCAGTCAGAGTGGTGGAAATACTGAAAACATCTATTAAAAGAAACGCACAATTCAGACCATTTTTTACTAACTCTAAATGCTACACTGCAGTTGACATGTTTGCCTAAATTCAAGACCACAGATTTAATAAACAAGGTCCAGCCAACGATCACAGAATGACCTTTTGGTTGTTTTGTTGATGTGATATTTTTGTTGATTCTGCTATTTTTTTTAGTTTGATTATATTTGATTGCAACAGAATAAATAATTGAACATCACCAAAGCCAAAAAATGAGACAATTCATGTTGATTGTACATCAACTTTTAAGTTCCAGATTCTTTAAATCCACAGCTTAATTTTACTGTGTTAAAAGAGAGAGAGATACAGAAGTAGAAACCAAATGTGCCACATACAAAGACGTAATTCAGTGTAATTCTGTGGTTTCGAAAGTACAGACTTCAGTCTCCAAGGATTGTGCAAAATTGGATAAATTACTCTGTTGTTGCACCTCTTTTAATATCATGATGTAGGAAAATCAATTCACAAATTGTTTGTGGAAACAAAAAAAATATATGAAAATAGCCAAAGAAGGGATGTCTGTGTTAAACGAATTCCGTGAATAAGATTCCTGTAAAATCCAGAAACCACGTCAATAAAATCACATGCAAATATCAATAAGTCCCAACATTATCACGTAATTAAAACCAGCATTTTCAGCCTGATTAATATGGGCTGGAAGGGACCGGCTTCACCTACTAGTATGTCCTCTGGCAGTTATCAGGACATTAAAGGGCTGCTACTGTGACAGTATAAAGAGACTTAACGTCCACGCAGCGAGGAAGGTTGGCGTGGTTAATGGATCCTAGAATACAGGACTCACGTGGGAGACTGGGATGTGACTCTGAAAGAGTGACAATAAAAGTCACTTGTTAAGTCATTTGTGTCCAGATGTGTCAAAAGTATTAAAACCAAACCATGATCTTTTCCTCAATGCAACCATGTAGTTTTACCAGTTTATAGGTATTTAATCCAAATCATTTTTATCCTCAACCTACGTTGGGTTTTTTTGTTGCTAAACCTAACCACGTAGCTAAATCTAGCAGAAAACACAGAAGGTGAAACTTAACTAAACTGCAGCCAATAATTGAATGGGCAGATAACTTCTGGACCTACTAGTAGGTGGAGCAGGCTCCTCCTAACCTGCATGTATGGGATATGTATGAAAAGCAACTAATAACAGCTATTTAACGGGCTGATAATCGACTGGTAACAAAACAAAACAAATAAATAAATAGTTTTATCACCACTTCTACTGAAAACGCCTGTTCAGTAATCAGTGGTGCGTCTGACCCACTTTCAGTACGAGGGTCATGAAGTCAGATCAGATGACCCGTGTGTTGACCCGTCCAGATTAGCAGGTCAGCATTAAATTTAAACTCGAGTAGACCCCGAAACAGGAAGTGATAGAGATTCACATAAAGCCATGAATATGTGCTTTCGTCTGACTAACATATGTTACCCCCACACGTCCCTTGCTGCAGCGCTGACTGCCTTGTTCCCTCTCTGATTGTCTTTGTCAGCTCTTGTGACTCGAGCTGAGTGGTTGAGAATGACAACTTGCTTACAACACAGTTTCACCAAAGTCAAAGTTGAATCAAGGTTCAAAACAAGCGAAGATGGAAACTATCTTCTGTCACAGTAATCAAGATCTGTGAACATTCACGAACAAGAAACCCATTAAATGGGCTGATAACGACCTACTGGCCTACCAGCAGGTGGAGCAGCAATTATTTGATACATTAGAATAAGGTGTTTTATGTTACTGTTTCAGAAGTAGCTTGTCCTTTAGTGTGAATTTGAAGAAGATCATACCACATTTTATGATTAAATTATGCAAAAACACAAAGAAATCTAAGGGTTTTATTTATTATTTCTTAGCATTATAGTATGTAAGTGTTATACAAGGCTTACATGTCTCATAAACATGAGTCTTATATTCAGATCCATTGAATTCTTGCTGCTGCCTGAGCTCAACCCTAACTTCCTCCTTGCTCTACCATGTGTCCAGTGTTGCTGTGGGAACAAAGCGAGGGCTTTGTGTTTGCATGTGCATAACACCAGCATATCACAGTTTTACCATAAAGGACTTGCTTTAAGGTAAAACTGTTGCTTGTGCATGTCAGGGCGGGAAAAAACAGACAGATTTCATATTTCATAGTCACAGCTCTGTCTGTCAGATAACAGTTCTTCCAAGAAGCTTTACTGTTTGTACATTTCCTCTCTGGCTAACAACAACGTCTTCTGAATAGACTCCCACTGTGTTATTCTCACACACAGCTGTCCATACATTCACAGAGAGTAGCCCTTTGTACGAGAATAACGATGTCGTTCTTCGCTCTAAATGTTAGTGTCCCTGAGCAGTTTCACAATCATTTTCGCAATAATAACTAATTTAGTCTTTCCCATGACAGAAATAAAAGGATTGTGTCTTCACATGACAGGGACCTCTAACGTGTCCTTTTGCTCTGTAACAACACTTATGTAATAACCTGCTGCAGTTTGTAGTAAAATGCTTGAATGCAATGAGTAATGCTTTAATGCATCCTCACATATTGCACAAAATATGGGAGTTACACTCGTTTGTCATTAGTGAAATGTAATAATAATAATTAATTATGTAAGAGCCATCAAAAGTTATTTTATGTATTCCAGCATGAATCATTCTGACTTAAAATTAATAAATAAATATATAATAAGTTCAGTAGATTATCTTATGTTGGCCAATCAAATATCACTGTGTGCCTTTATTTATTAGAAACTATACTTTTTTAAAGACATAGAATTATAATTTTTATTGATTTATATTATTATTATTTATTTATTTTTGCCGCTGCCTCAGACAGCCAAATGACAACCAGACTTGAAATAAATGTAATCTTATTTTTAAGAATTCAAATAACTGGAATTAACTTCCATTAACAGATTCCTGTTTCAAATATCGTGAAAAAATATATCTAGTTTAAAGATCAGAAATCGCACCCGTCACTGACTTTATTTTGGATTTATTTTGCTATATTTAATTCTCGCACCACTTTCTGTTTAGATTCTCATTTCGTTTTTACTTGCGTGATCGTCTTCCTTTTTGTATTTTAGAACTATTCTATGTTATATATTTATTTCAACAGAACTATTGGAGGCCGACGACTTCTTCCATGTTATTGTTGTGCATAATGACAAAAAAATGACCTTGAACTCTGAGAGATGAGCTTCCAGAGATGAGCAGCATAGTGACTAAAGGTTGCTTCACCAAGTTTAGCTCTGGCACTGGTCACTGCTCGCTGCTCTCTCCTGCTTGACCTGCGAGGCCTGGCAGGACTCCTTAAACACGTCTGTGATGTATTCTAGCGCCGCTCCATGTATTGATTTATAAACAAGCGGCTCTGCCTTATATTCAGTTCTGTGGCTGACAGGAAGTCAGTGTAGTGACGTCCAGGTGATGTGGCCTGACCTCTTGGTCTGTGTAAGAACTCTAGCAGCTGCATTTTAAATGAGATGAAGCTTTTTAATGGTCTTCTGGCCGTCGGCCCTGCTCAAAATAAAAAACAGTGGAATGAAACACTCTTAGTTTGTAAGAACATAAAAAGCTTACTGTACTGTATCTTGTTACTGCTTTGATGTGGCGACCTAGATGAAGATCAGAGTCCATTAAAACACCATGGGAGGCACCACGTTATCTAATCTGATCTAATATTTGGAAAGTTTTGGCTGGTCATTACATAATGCATGCATCATCAAAATCTCATAAAAAAAAACTGCAATTTCTGTATTTTGTAAACACCACTGCATTATCTTATAATTTCTCATGAAATGCGGGAAAATCGATTAAATATTCAGTTCAGACTGTTTATTAAAAAATGCGGTATTTTTACAACAAAATGTAGGTGTTGTTACATAATGAACTGAAGTGAACCTTTATTACATTTTGTTGAGTCTCTATATAATTAGTTGCTAAGCGCCTAATGAACGGTGTTGTATAACAGTTACACGCCACGTCATGGAAAAGACTTTAAATTAAATTGCTCACAGTTATAAATTCAGTTATAAATGAGGGTCATATTGCGATGAATACTGATATGTAACACTTATCAGCTATAAAAGATATCAGTGTACACGTCAGCGATTAATTAGCAACACCGAAGAACAAGAAAAAGCTCCAAAGAGGTCAAATGATCTGTGTAAGCTCATAGGTCGGTGCAATAATTTTGATAAGGATCAGTTCAGCCAAATTATGTCTCTTGTGATATCAGTGATGCCAAGTTTTCAGATAGATTTCTGCATCCAGCCCAGTAGAGGTGACAGGAAGTTAGTTTGTGTGCGCTCAAATACTACATTTCAAAATCTGACGGTTTTGGTTCTTTTCCAGAAACAATATCAGCCATTATCCACAGACCTCACTACAGAAGCTTCAGTGAGAGCTGTTTAAAGCATATTACAGTCAGTTGATTATCCAAAGTAACATCATCCTTACCTTGGGGGCGCAGAGTAACGATGTGTTTGCACAAGAAGATAAGGATCTTGTTTGCACAAGATGGATCTAATATCTAGTTCACAAGATATTGTCACATGCCAAATGAAGCCTGGTTGTTTAAACACATCACCGCAAATCAGCTACGACCCTTAATTATGCATAACTTTAAGCCTTAATGTATTTTAAACTGGTGAGTTATTTAAAAAAAAAATCCATCCCCTAGTTGTCATGGGTAAGGAAACTGACAGAGAGACAAAATATATTAACGTGGTTATTTCTGCTGTGAAGTTTGACATTTTAACATAGGGTTCTATGGGGATTTACTCAATGTTTGAGTCCGCCTCAAGTAGCCATTGGAGGAACGGCAGTTTTTGGCACTTATAACATTTTGGGATGCCATAGTTTCTGAATATAGTGTTGTTGTTGTTTTTTTTAAAATATGACTTTCAGTGCAGTTAAAAAAATGTATTATATTGTGATTAATCATCAGTAAAATCTTGATAATAAAATACAAACAGCATCAACACAGGAGGCAGTGATCAATAGCTGAAAATACCAACATGGGATATGATTTAGGAGTGCATAGGAGGTAACGTAATGCAACCAAACATGACCTGACCAACCAGCATTGTGTGTCATTTATAGAGCACATTAAACTGTTCAGTTTTCAGTATTATTCTGCTGTATGAGCACCTGCCGCCTGCTGACTCACTGGTATAATGGTGCCATTTTTAACTTGGGCCCTTTTCTTTCATTTGCCCACAGACTCCATCGAAGAGGATCTTGGACGGCATGCAAAGTTGTGAAATTTCCTCAGACAGCACTGATGATCCTCTTAGTAGCGGCCTACGCACTCATCGGCAGCCTCGAATAGTAGTGATTGGTGCTGGCTTGGCCGGCCTTGCTGCAACTAAGATCCTACTGAAAAACGGCTTCACGGATGTCACGGTCCTAGAGGCGTCAGACCACGTCGGCGGGAGAGTTCACAGTGTTCAGCTCGGTGAGAGGACCTGCCTCTGTTTCACCTGATATTATCCTGAAAAAAATCAGTTGAACTTTAACAGCTCGATGTGTGCTAACTATGCTCATTTGCTTTCTTGAGGAGATGGGAAAAAGTAAGAAAAACAGAACAAATAGAGCCTGTAGTTGGCTAGCCTAGCTTAGCATAAAGACTGAAAGTAAGACAGCTAGCCTCCGCAAAGTCACTGTTAACTATTAATATCTCCATGTTAAGCTACAACAAATCATTTACACTTTGGTTTATGTTCAGATCAAACAAACAGGATGTAACGTGTTAATCAGTGAACTTCAGACGTGCTGGTAGACGGATTTTGTTTCTTCCTGTTTCCAGTCATTATGCTAAGCTGCACACTCTCCTGCATATTCAACACACATGCTTGAGAGTATTATAAGTAATTATTTTCCAAGTTTCTTCATACAAATGCGAGTGTGGTAACGTATTGCTGTAATGCCAAAAAGTGAACAGTTAAATAGCTGGTTGACTCTCAGAATAACGTTTTTTTGTGTTTCACTGTAAGCACAATGCCGTATGTTTTGTACAGACAAAATGAGACAAAAGTGATTCTTCCAAGAAACCATTTCACAATTTTTCTCAGCTAGATGAACACAAAGCACTGTTGGTACAAGAACAAAGAAGCTGCATTTATAAATTCAAGAGCCAGGCTGCAGAAACAGACAAATCTAATCCACCTCTTTCATATTAAAGTAGAGTTCATTTGTTGTTTTTTTTAACACCGGTCAAATTAAGTAAGTATGTTTTTATACTTGCTTAAAATCAGCCATGTATTCTACTTTATTACCCTAAATAACCTGAGTAAATGCACTCATCAGATGCGTGTCTGGTTCTAAAAGAAATAATGGTGCCTTTCACTTCAGCTGCTCGAGCAGCAGTTGTAGATTTTCCCAACAAAGTCGACTGAACTGCTCATCTTTCGGGAACAGCATCTGCTCGAGGCGCTGACATGCACATAAAATAGGTCACATGTAAAAACATACATACTGCTTTTAAATGTAAACTCGCTTGTCAGGTGAACGGATAATTGTGTCTGTTATGTAAATGTGCCGAGACGTTATGTATTAATAGAAACATTTGGCCATCGCTGTCTTTGCATTGGCCTGTTTGTTGTTATATAAATGAATGTAAAACATATACACTGTGTGCTGCTATCATCCTCCGGAAAAATATTAAATTAATAATATTCCAGTGGGCTTAAGCCACTGCTGCATGTTAATTGAGTTGACCTGCTTCTTGAACTGTCCAATTATCACACACTCAAGTGTGATTACGCCGTAACAAAGCAGTTAAGTTGAGTTCAAAGAGATTATTTTTTTCAAACTCACACTGGTTTGTGTTTCCTTTGTAGGACAAGCAACTTTGGAGCTTGGAGCCACCTGGATCCATGGTGCCAATGGGAACCCAGTGTACCACCTGGCAGAGGAAAACGGGCTGCTGGAGCACACCACAGACGGGGAGAAGAGCGAGGGACGCATCAGCCTGTATACCAAAAATGGCGTGGCCCACTACCAGACCAACGTCGGGAAGAGGATCCCCAAGGACCTGGTGGAGGAGTTCAGTGACCTGTACAACGAGGTGAGGACACATGTGAACTCACAGTTAGATGCACAAATGAATGCATTCATGAACAAGAGCACAAGAGATACTCACTGCCCAGCCTGCTTCACAAAACATGTTTATGTAAGTTCAATTACGCAGCACAGTAACCAGTGGTAACCCTCGGAAAATGAAGGCTGTGCAGCCAAATGTTGTTTGAACCTACAGAAGTTAATTCTTCAAAACTTTCCATAGACATATGTTGATTTGGGGAAAACGTGTATACAATTAGACATGTAGTATTTAGATGTCGGAGAAGCAGACATGAGTACCAGCACAGAGGCTAAGAAATGTGCTGCTGTGGACTTAAAAAGTCAGTTTCAGTACACGCTGTATTTTAACCACTTAAGTTAAGTTAACCTCTGGGGCAATGAGGCCCTTATTTTTCTCTGAATTGATTCAAATTGAAATCTTATTGTGGCAGACTTTGTGATGAATGTTCAAAAAACTGGTATTTAATCATATCATGATGAAACTTGTGATTCACACCCCTAAAAGTAACACAAACTTACTAATTAATTGAGACATTGACAGACCAGCAACCCCCGTGATCTGCAAGGCAAAATTGCTGTTTTTGTCAATGGAGTCTGGTGGCTTCGACGAGAGTGTAGATAACGGTTTAAGTTCCACCTGCGTTTACTCAAATAGAGCTGTACGACGACAAAGAAAAGAAGAGGAAATATTCTAAATATAGTGTACACTTAAACTTAATAATATATTTTTTTTTTAAGGTGGCAACAAATACTTTTGCCGCCAAACTCCTGTCTGCTTCTCCAAACTGTGGATCGACTGACTATGAATAACTACCTCATACATCCCTACTTCCACAAATCCAAACTGTCTCTTTAAAGCTACTTAATGGAAAATAAAAGCCACTGCTAATCTCCATTGCAACATTATTAAATACATCTTCAGCCATCTTGTGGTGAGTCGATAAAATATCCACCAAAGCAAGCAGAATTTAACAAGGAACGACCGTTTCCACGGGTCCAGTTGTCTGCTCTGTGGTCCCCGTTAGCGGGCGGTTGTGATCGTTTAAGTAGGTCACGTCTGGAAAAGCAGTTACAGAGAGAATGTATGGACCACATGGAAGAGATTGTATTTTCATTAACCCTTTCTACAGCTTTGATTTCGGCTTGATCCTGCTTTCTTCTTGTGATAAATCTTCTTAATGGAAGTTCACGCCCTAATCCGGAACACTGATACAAGCACTGTTTCAGCTCTGCAGAGACTGGAGATATTCCTGCCTCGTCTACATTTAGCAGCCTTGTACTGTCATCTTGTCCACCTTCCTCCAGTTTACCTTCAGCCTTTGAAAATCCTTTCTGTGTATGTTGTCTAGATTGTAAAGCTCTTTGAAACAGATTTGCTTCTTTGGAGCGTATGAATAAAGTTGACTTGACTAGACTTGTAAGGCCTCCGAGCTGCTGTCTCCAGGTTGTGTTTTTCAATAGCTGCTCTGATGAAAAGAGAACAAAAATGAGAGCATGCTTCAGGGTCGCCTCACCTTTATCACAAATTGTGACGTGACTGATATGCTGCAGAGTGATGAGGGCCTGGTCATGGTCATCATCAGCAGCAGCAAGAAGACTCATTATGATCTATTGTCAGTGTACAGGGCTGAAGTTTCTATCACCTGACCATCACCTCCATAGCAACAACTGATCTGCTATTAACTCTACACTCAATTCAGATTTCTTTTCTGACCAACAGCCCCAAACAAAGACAAATCCTATTGAACCCTTTACATGGAGAATGTAAAACAAGTCCCACATTTCTTAAATTATAAAAAAGTTTAATTCGAAATAAGGCCTTATTCGGAATTTACGTGACCTGTATTGGAATATTGTTAAATTTGGAATAACAGTGGATATGTGCATTTAAAGGAAGTTTCTGATTATTTCATCTCTGCTTAAAGGATTCACAGCACTTTTTCTGCATGTTGTGAAATATTTTCTTTTCAGTTGAATTCCAACTTCATTCACTTTAAAGTAAATCCAATCCAGATTCGTTCCGGTAATGTTTTGACTTGCTTTTCAGTGTTTCTTTTCTCCTTAACAAGGATTTGCTGGTGTCGCTGCTGGCAGCACGTTCTTTTTAATGTGCTGCCTGTGGAGTTCCTCCATCACGCTGCAGTTCACCATCTGAAACAGTGCTGACCTGATCCGCTCTAGACCGGTTTACTCTCCTCGTCTTTGCTGTCGTGACATCCTTCCTTATTCTTCTTCCTCCTGATCACTCTCTGTCTCACTCCTCTTTAGGTGTACGAGCTGACTCAGGAGTTCTTCCAGAACGGGAAGCCAGTTTGTGCCGAGAGCCAGAACAGCGTCGGCGTCTTCACGCGGGACGTGGTGCGCAAGAAGATCATGTTGGATCCTGATGATTCTGAGAGCACCAAGAAGCTCAAACTGTCCATGCTTCAACAGTACCTCAAGGTGTGTGTGTGTAATAAATTGGAGTTGATATACAAACCTATAAATCACTCAGAATGAGACAGCAGATGCTGATCCAATCTGAATGCCTGCTGGCACTAATAGTAAGAGTTCATTAGACACTAATTAGCTATTGATTAAAAAAGATTGGTTTGCTAATTAGATAGTAATTGGGAGCTTTTATTTACTTCCTCCCAACCTATAATCCATGGAGATAATAATCAGGTGTTGGGTTGTTTAATTTACTTCCAGCAGAGCTGTAAATTTGTATATTTTTTATACAGCTTTTACTCTGAGAGAAACTAATGATCACGGTAATTATCAATGAAGCTCTTAAGGATTTTCTTATTCATCAGTTAAAAATGTCTGGCATAAATTCACAGAGCACACGGTAATGTGTTTCGATCACTTGTTTGGTTCAACCAGCAGCCCAAAATAAAAATAATAATTACATGATCTATTATCTAAAACAGAGAATGTAGCAAATCGTCTCATCCGAGAAGATGCAACCAGCAAATCTATTCTAATAAACACTTCATCTGATATCTTACATCACTGTTTGAAAGTTAAGGCAACAAAACTACATGATTAGGGTTAGAAACAGGATCAGGACTTGGATTAAAATAACTAATAGATGGTATGTAGGTGATGCAGAACCTGTCCAACGGTCACATAAACTGCCTACCAGCCTCACTGATTACCATGTTAAATCTTGTTCAGTTATTCCAAACAAAAACTAAATTAAATCGGAAAAATTATAAGTCTCTGCTGTTAGGATTTAAAAAGTATGTTACAGTATGTTTAATACTGTTCCTAAAATGTCAAAGTACAGAAGTATAGATTATTATAGATTAATCTATGTAAAAATTTATATCAATCACTTTTCTGTTAATCTGCTGATTAATTTATCATGAAACACTTCATGATAAAACTCACCCCGTGCATACAAAAAAGAAAAATAGACATAACAGGTTATGTTTTTTTCATAAAAAACATGAAGAGCTAAAAGTGCCACTCCTCCTGATTATTCTCCACATGAAACCACCTTAATTGAAACTTCTCGCTTGCATTTTATATCAACAGCCATTTAATAGGCTGTGTATTAATGTGAGTGCTACATTAGTGCTGTTCATTGGAGTGCTCCCCCATACGCCCACGCACACAGACACACGCACCACAGCACGGCGTGAACCAGCAGAGAAGAGACGGCGCCACGTTAGCCACCCTGCTAGCTCAAAATTTAATGAGGCAAAAGCTGTAACATAGTTTTGCTTTTCAATAACGCACCACTGGTACTGTGTGTGTCCACTGAATTCATACTGTTTAACTAGTTAGATCCTACTGATGTTTAGAGCTGTAGTTGTTGACTGACTTTCAGTATGAATTCAGTGGTTGAAGATCTTTTCTAAAGTGATTAAAATGTTGCCTTTTGTGGTTTTAGTATTATAGGCAGCAGGTAAAGTGGTGGAAAAATAACTGATTCCCTGATATTTCAGGTGGAGAGTTGTGAAAGCAGCTCTCCCAGTATGGATGAGGTGTCCCTGAGTGAGTTCGGCGAGTGGACGGAGATCCCCGGTGCACATTATGTCATTCCTGAAGGTTTCATGAAGGTCGTGGAGCTCCTGGCGCAGGAAATCCCCTCCCGCACCCTCTGCCTTAGCAAACCGGTCCGCTGCATCCACTGGAACTACTCAGCCCAGCACCAGGAGGGCGTCCCGAAGAGCAGTGACACCCGCCAGGACAACAACCACAACGAAAACAACCACGGCTGCCAACCTCACGAGGACCCGCTCATCCTGGGTCACCCCATTTACGTTGAGTGCGAGGACGAGGAGTGGATCACGGCCGACCACGTGATCGTGACAACTTCTCTGGGCGTCCTGAAGCAGAACCTCGAGGTCATGTTCTCCCCCTCTCTGCCTGAGGACAAAGTGCTCGCCATCGAGAAGCTGGGCATCAGCACCACCGATAAGATATTCTTAGAGTACGAAGAGCCCTTCTGGAGCCCGGAGTGCAACAGCATCCAGTTTGTGTGGGAGGATGAGGCGCAGCTCGAGCAGCTGGTCTACCCCGAGGAGCTGTGGTACAAGAAGATCTGCAGCTTTGACGTCCTCTACCCGCCCGAGCGCTACGGCTACATGCTAAGCGGCTGGATCTGCGGGCAGGAGGCGCTGCACATGGAGCACTGCGATGACGAAACGGTGGCCGAGACCTGCACTGAGCTGCTGAGGCGCTTTACAGGTCAGCATGCATTCTGGGAAACAGCTGTGTAGAGAGTGCTGCAGGAATGAGTCCAAAAACACGGAAATTAGTTTGCATTTTTGCACTTCAGTGGGGTTTTTTAATTAGTTTTTGGTTAGCAGTCTGATGAGGTCTGTGGTTTGCACACGCTTAAAGAATTTCCAGGTTTTAAGCCTTTTGCTCCTGGCGATTGCATTTGCGCTTCAAAGTTTATAAAAAATTTAGCCAATGCAGAAGTGCTGCATTCTTTGTACTGGCCAGCTGGGGGCGACTCCACTGGTTCTAAAAATAAGTCCAATTGTAAAGAAGTCTGTAAGAAAATAACTTCTCACTTGATGTATTACCTCAGCGGGCATTTTTCAAATGAGTTTTTGGTCTCAATCGTTAGTTTCAAGTCTTCTTCAATACAGCATGATGCTCATTTTGTAAATTATGGTCCCAGAGAGAAAGAGAGAGGAAGAGAGGGAGAGAGAGAGAGACAGAGTACTTATTTAATCCTGGCGGGGAACGGCACCATTACAGCAGCTTAGCAAAAACAAAAGGATAATGTGTAATAAAAACAATAGAGAACTGAATAGAAACTGAAACTGTACATACAGAGACATACAGTCAATGCAGAAAACAGACAGCATCAACTTCCGCCTTCCAGCTCTTTCACCAAGAATCCATAATAATCTTAAACTAACACAGGAGCCATGGAAGGCTGAGCTCAGTGACTCATACACACACACACACACACACACTGGGTTGGGTCATTGCGTTTCTCATAAAGGAAATGACATAAGGTTCAGCTGTGACGTAAGTAAGTAGCTTTTTCTTCATGACAAAAGGTTGACAGATAATGCAGCTGAATGAGTCAGTGATTGTGTTCGGTCAGCAGCAGCTAACTGGTCCGGGTTCACCGCCACAAACAACTCTGAGCAGAAAGACTGATTGTACGTCAGAAAGGGTGAAAAGGTCTTTACTTTAACTGATATGTGATCAGTCCGTCCACGTATTCTTTCTGAGGCTTACACAATGCTGCTGCTACCGGTTAACTAAAGGTGTTACTTCTTGTGCAGTCGCGGGATTTCCTGCTTTACAGTTGATTGCAACATAACATGCAAAAGGTTTCATTGCATTACAGCAGGTTGACTCACTGTTTGGGAATAGATTAGGGGATGTGAATACTGTGGAAATGACTCAGATTATTCCTGGGTGAAGTGATTGCCTCAGAAATGGGTCACAGTGTGAGCGTGGAAACAGACTGTCACTTGATGATGAGGTCAGCGGACTTCCTATAGATTGCAGATTGTAAATCACACAGAGAAACACACACACACACACACATTCCTCATGTAGGTCAATGAGGTTTAATCCCCTCAGCTGTTGCTTAATTACATATAGACTCATAGGTGCCTTTCTGCACACAAAGGGTCACCAGTTGATTAAAGTTGGCTGATTGGAAGTCCCAGTAAAAGGCATCGACTTACAGCCGCCACATTCTGACTTTGAACTGGTTGGATTCTGTAATTCTTTGGGTTTTGCAGACACGAGACTGTCCCCGATTGTCTTACTATCCTTACTGACTCCCTCTCTGTCCGACTGTCCACAGGGAACCCAGACATTCCTAAACCCCGGCGCATCCTGCGCTCCTTGTGGGGCAGTAACCCCTTCATCCGAGGCTCCTACTCCTTCACCAGAGTGGGGTCCAGCGGTGCGGACTGTGAGCGGCTGGCCATGCCGCTGCCTTACGCCAACAGCACCAAGGCTCCGGTAAGACAACCACAGGACAACAGAAATAAAAACACTTCTACCATAAAATGCAATCCAGTAGCCCTGAAAATAAAATAAATATAATTACATTGTGAAGTTTATGATGTAAGACTGTCAGAGAGATGTTTGACCAGGCAGCAACCAGCAAGGCTGAAAAGTGAAGTCAACGTGGAAGTGTCAAAAACTGCAGTTCCTTGAATGACCACTTGAGGCTGGCTCCAAAAGCGAGTCAATCCCCATAGACCACCATGGTAACATTTTCTAACTTCACAGCAGAAATAAACATGCATGGAAGGTCTTTAAAGGTCTCTATCCTCATTCATGACAACTGTATGGGAGGTGAAATTTCATGATACTCAACCATTTAAATTAAAATAAAGCTTAAAGTTATCCAATAATAAGGTCCTGGCTGCTCGTACACGTACTGTGTTTCAGCAACCAGGCTTTATTTGACCCTTTTTTAGTTTCATTTCATTTACAGATGTCACGAATGAGGAAATAAGCTAAAGAAACCAAAACCATTTTATGCACCAGGATATAAACATGTTTATTTCTGCTGTAAAGTTGGGGATTTTACCATAGGAGTCTATGAGGATTGAGTCGCTTTTGCAGGCACGGAACTGCTGATTTTCTTCTGCTTACTTCACTTTTTCAGTCCTGGAGGTTGCTGCTTGTTAATTACTGGAAAATGGAAGTTGAAAAACTGTTAGCCACAAATGACTTAGTCCTACAAAAAAATTCAAATAAATGTATAGTTATAAATTAGTTCCATTTTAGTATTATGGGAAACAATGTTATTTTTAACGTACTATTATCCACTCTGATTGTTGTAGAGTTTAACAACCATTACAGCAGTATTATAACGGCCCTTACAGCGGTATTTTCTACAGTTGTTTACACTCCCTGCATGCACTCTGAGAGCATCTGGCTAATGCGGCCGTGTCATCAATACCATGTCACATTGCAGCACATGCAGAGAAAATACAGCTGGTGTCAGGAGGGGTTAGGAAGGCTGTTTCCTGGCCAGCAGTCTAGACCATGAAACCTGATGCGCTGTGTGTGAAGGGGAGAAGGGGGCTGGGGGGTTTGTGTGCTCACTTGACACTGCTGAAGGGACGGCGTGACCTCTCCGCTGAAGTCCTTCACCTCTGTCAAACTGAGATCTTCACGCCTCAGGAAAGTAACTGCAGCCTCCTACATGTCGAGCGCTAACAAGCGAATCAGCGATGGAAATAGAAAATAGCGCCGCACGACGAGAGGCCAGAAATATGTCAGGATGACATTGACGGTTCTTGTTTTGAATCTGGTTTTCTTCTCTCAAATCTCTTTTTTCCTCCCCTCCTCCTCCTCCTCCTCCTCCTCCCTCAGCCTCTACAGGTCCTGTTCGCTGGAGAGGCCACCCACAGAAAATACTATTCCACTACCCATGGTGCTTTGCTGTCAGGACAGAGGGAGGCCACTCGTCTAATAGAGATGTACCAGGACTTGCACAGAGCAGAAACCACAAAGCCTAATATGTAAAATAAAACGAACCTCTGACTAGTGAAAAAAAAACACAAAACTGTTTTATGCTTTTTATCTTGATGATTAAGTTATACTTAAAAAACATAGCTCGGGCATTATTACATTAATGAGTATTGTTTCTATTGTACTGTAGATTCCAATCATGCTAAAGTTTTATTTGAGATGTACTGTTCGAAGGATGCCAATGGTGCTGTCACTTCTTGTCTTTTATCATTCTGTCCTTATGTTTTTGTAATCATTAATTTAATGTTTATAATAACAGCATCAGTAATTTAACTTGTTTTTTGTAAGTGCCTTCTGTACGTAATGTTATGTTATTTCAAAAATAATGAAAATACTAAATAAAAACTGAGAAAGTTTTAACAAAATAAAAGTTCTATCATCATCTAACATGACCGCTGAGTCTTCATTAAAATGTTAAACTAGTGATCAGATTTCTCCTTTTTGTCCATTTCTGGCCTCATGAATATTTTCCAGGAAAGTACAACCACAGGCAGGAGCTGTTTCCATACTATCACCCTTTTAAATCAATGAGAGCGCAGCAGGAAGTGAGCGCACATGGAAAGAGAAGAAAAGGCTCCAGAGCCGTGATGCTCGGCCAAAGTGACAGATGGTGTTCGAACAGACCTAAACCCAGCGCTCACTGCTGTTAGACAACAGTGATAATCCTCATTTTCAGAGACAAACGCCATCAGAGGCTGACAAGAAGCAAAAGTTTTAATTGGCAACAAAAAACAGAGAATTTAATTTTGTAAAAACCCTGTATTTCCTCCTTTCTGCAGGACAAACCATCCACGTGATGCAGCTGATTAAAGGAGCACTCAGCGGTTTTATCACTGCACTCACACAAAGTTGGATGATACAGAAGCATAATGTGCTCAGTTGTGACTAAAATATTTGTTCTGTTTTTCTGAAAAATCAAGAGATTAACGAGATTACGTTTTCATGGAAAAAAACAGAATTAATACCTCACTGTTGTATGTTTTCATCCACCAGCCAAGCTGCAGTTTACAACCGTGTTTGTCCAGGCCACAGTCGAACCAGTTCTGTTTGTGTCAGTTTTCTGAGAAATTCTTTCTTGGTTTTCCTGATTAATTCTGACAAGATAACTCAAAGCTCTCACCTGCACGCAACATAGTTGCTGCTGTATGATCAGAACGTGCTTCACACCTGAACGACTGCTAAGTCCTGAGGTGCCTGAGAAGGTCAACAACATCACTTTGTTTCGACTTTTTGCTGTGTCATTCAAGTCTGTTTGTGCTTTATATGTGAATCTTTTTCTGCAGCTGCCTTGGTCAGGACAAAAGACATTTTGAATCTCAATAGGAAAAACTTCTGGTAAAAAAAAAGTCAAATAGAAATAAATAAATGCATGTAATTGCCAAAAGGCGAGTAGTTACGAGGAAAACAACACATTGTTACATAAAACAGGATGGCTGAAGTTAAGTGACATTTACTTTTAGTTTCACACGGGACACAAATGACAGTTTCATTACATAGAACTACAACTTAATGGGTTGAAAAGTATTCACAAAACATTTAGCATTCACATTTATTGTGAAGCCTCTTCCTGATATTTTATAAGTCACTGGCATTTTCATTATTAATAGAATAAGAACCCATTAAGAGCAGCCGTGATCTGAGGAATTAGAAACTGAGTCCTTATGGGAAAAAGCTGAAGTTCATTCTAATGACCAAACGATTAAAAACCCAACAAGTGCCAAGGACACAGAACTGAGTCTGGACGGTGACTTGTTGCCAGCTCTAAATATCAAGGAGCATCAGATGGTAACGTGTTGGATGAGAAGGAACAGAACGAGCAAAGTTCCAGTGTGAGAACGACATGCATCCAAAAAGAAACATGCCACAGTTAAAGATGGAGCCAAACAGTTTATCTTTCCACTCATAGTCAAACAACCAGCTCTGTAAAACAAGCTCCCCTATTCTGTGATCAAAGCCAAAACATGCAGGTCAGTTTTCAGATTTGGGGCTGTTTTCCTTCTAAATAAAAGTATTAAAATGAATTAAAAATAAAAGTTCAGAAAATGTAGGAAATCAATTGGAGAAGTTTCATGGTGATTAATTAAAACAATGTCACAGTATTCACCTGTGGTGGCTTGAAAATACACACACACACACACACACACACACACATGCTATTTTCTCAATTTATCATTTTTCTCATACACTGATAAGCACTCAAACACCAAACCTTCCACTATAATTTCCATCTATATTTAACAACATATTCCTAAAAACATTAAAATAGATTTTTCTTGTGGCTGCTTACAGTTTTTCCTGATTCACAGAATGAATTTTCAAATTGTGCCTCAGTAAAAACCTTTAAAAACAATAAAACAAGAATTTTGAAGCTGACTTTATCCAAAGTTCAAATTTCTGTTCTGAAAATGTGCAAATTAGCAGATATTTAACAAGTAAATGCTCTATTTGCATCTCAAAACTCGTTTTCCGATGACTTGTTATATTTCATGTATTAGAAAGGGCTATTACTTTAAATTAGGTGATTCTGGAGAAAGTCGAATTTGTATCACAGGAAAAACACTGTTGCTGTAATTTTGTGAAGTATTTGTGATATTAATCCTGGAGGATTGAGGATCTTCACAGCTTGTTTATGTCACAATGTATCAATAAAATCATCAAAACTAAAGATTTTCCCCTTTTTCTTTCCATTAACTGGCTCTATTTTGAGCTGGACTTTCTCTGGAGCTTGTTGTGGTAAAACTTTGGTTCTCCACTGTACGATGTAACAAGAGCTTCGTCTCTTTCTGACACATCGAGGACACGGACGAGGCAGCCAGCAGCTTCAGCTCACAGCCAATCAGAGCTCAAGTTACATTTCGTGGTAGATTAGCAGGAGAGTTTCTCCCATGAGCTCATTAAGGCTGCAAACACTTCCTCCTGCAGCCTCCTCAGAACAGAATATCTTAAACTGTATATCTGCATCGTTTTACACTGTGCTTTAACTTTCATTACAATAGATTTTTAACCATATTCATAAAAATACTTGGTGTTTGTTTTTAACTAATAAACACTCATACCTTTATCTTAACTTCATTTAATTAAATGTATCATATTTTTATACATTATATTGTTACAACTTTATTTCTCACTGGTTGAATTCAATTTTTTTTTTTTTTGGGACAAATAACTTGAGAAAAACTCACAGTTCTGATATAAAAAGTTTAGTTATGGGTAAAATATTAAACAAACGACTGCAGACAGCAACATTCAACATGTTTCATGATCAAACTACTTTTATTCTTTTACTTCTCTGTTTTTCGACACTAACTTTCTACTAAAAACAAATAAAAAATGTTTTTCTTTACCTGGTTGTTGCTTAACTTTGTAGGTGTGAATGTGTAACTGTGTGAATGAGCATTCCTGAAAAAAAAAGAATAAAAAAAAAAAGTTATAAAACACAACAACAAAAAAAAAAAAAA
>CAFUXE010000782.1:463928-533210 GCA_903364295.1 Serranus cabrilla | reverse complement strand
TAAGCTTGATTTCTGCTATTTTTCCTTTATATCCATTCCCTAATAACCATAACCGTTTATAGAACTGTTCTGAACTACAATTTTGAGGGACTTGCACTTTCCTTGAATATTTACACTTTGTAATAATATCTGACACAGATACTGAAGTGGATATTGGATCAATATTGACAGGCATCTGTAATAATCTTTATTACTGTTATTAGATTTAAAAAAAAAAATAAAATAAATAATGCTTTGGTAAATATATTTCTATGAATGTACTTGGTACGTGTTTTTAAAGACAGGAGAACAATGTTTAACCCCGACCCTAATGTTGCTGTAGACATAAAATACCACTTTGTGTTGGCAAATACTGGAATTCAGATATCAGAACTTAATAAGTTGGAATGGTGCATCCTTTAATAATATAATATAAATTATTTTTAAATTGGCCAAACTGTATGACGAGGACTTTTCCTTTTGGTAATTTCAGTATACTTTGCTGCTTATACTTTTGTACTTTTACGTGAGTCAAATCTAATTGAGGACATTTGCTAGTAACAGAGTATTTCTACACTCTGGTTTTACTACTTTCACTCCAGTTCAAGGCCTGAAAACTTCCTGCCTAACTGTAACTGTAACCTGCATTGTATTAGAAGCGTTACCTTAAACATTACACCAAAATATGATAATAATGGATTCATATTACAGAAATATTGCAGGAGATCACATTGTTCAGTCCACTTAACCCACACTTGCAGCACGGTGCTGTGATACCCATCAGAAGAAGTTGAGTGCAGCAGCATTCAGACTCACTGTTGAAGTGGAGCAGGGCTTTGGGGGTGACCGGTGTGGATGTGAGCACCAGCATCTCCAGACCTTTCAAGCCCTCTCTGCAGACCTCTGCTGCCACCTCCTGGTTGATCTCACTCACATGATCCAGCTCCAGCACCTGCAGGCGCATGCAGTTCCTCGCTGGTGGTAGTGAGGAGGTTGACGGGGGTCGAGGGAGATAAGGAACAACAGAGATGAGGGAAAACAGCCGAGTGTTAGATAAGAGAAAACAACAAAGGTTACAGTGGAGTATAACGGGTTATTTTAGTGCTTAAAATGCACAAAAGACTAGATAGAAATTGATCTAATTTTAGAAAACTAAGTGTAAAAGAATAAAGAGCGCACTGGATACATGGTTTGCATCCTGATATAAGAAAAATATTCTTACATGTTTTTTTTTAAACTTTTGTCCCTTTACTGTTTCTGCACATGAGATTGAAATGATGATTTAAAAGCACACTGACAGGCTGAAACAGGTACTTTTCTTTCAGAGGACAGAACTCCCCATGCACAGACAATATTAGTGATCAGGTGCTTGTATGTCGCAGTAAAAAACGTAGAAATACAAAAAATAGGTACAAATAAAGGATGACTACCACCGCACACTGTAATTATATAAGAGCAAGCAACATGCTTTGTGTGCCACTATATTAGAATGCATTGAAAAAACTAAACTTTAATTGCAATAAAAAGCATTGTGATCCCATTTCAAAGCCATTGAAATAAACAAATCTAAAAATTGAATAGTAGTTTTCGAAGCAATATCCACCTAGAGAGGCCAGTCCCTGAATGCCACATCCAGCCCCGCCCACACCAAGAGCACGCAGGTGCGGCCAACATCTCCCGATCGTCTGCAGGCATCGGTTACTGAAACGAGCCGGCTGTTGGCTGCAAAAGACAAAACACAGCCCATGTTCAATCATTCAACAGGCACTGATGTGAGAGCAGATATAATATTTGGTGTATATCAAGAGTTACACAGTAAGATCATAGTTCTCTGTCACTTACCATGGGTGTAGTGGCGCCACCTGTAGGGAGATGATGTCTCTGCAACCTGCTCCGAGGGCCCAGATCACCTCTTGACCAACTGGATCTGTTGCGCTTCTGGAGCACAAGACATGTAAACAATTTGCATTTATGTTACACACTGTATACCTACAGCTTGTGGAGCCTTATGGACTCGTTCAAGCAAAGTCACTGGGGTTAAACTGTGTTATTGTGCAGAGATGGGACCTCGGTGTGCCGGTCTACCTGTAGGTCACGGCCTGCAGAGCTCGGCAGTAGCAGCTGGCCAGCCAGAGGGAGCGATCGGTCAGCAGGTTGGGGCAGTGTGAAATCTTCAGTATCAGCAGGTTACTTCCTGTGGCCTTTAACAACGCCTCCAGACCTTCCTCCAGACAGCCACTTAGACGGAAACAGAAGAGAAGGTCAACAGAAAAAGACGGACAGACAGAGTAGAGGAAATAATTCTCCTGTCCTTCAGAACTGCACTTCTACCATTAATAGCACAAAACAAAATGTTCCCCCAGTGTTTGCAGTGATATATGCAGGAAGCAGCATGTCAGAGCTGTAATACACTCTCAGGCGAATTCACAAAGAATTGATTGCGGCGGCTGATAGCATCATGATTGTAAATCACTTGCAACCGCCATCTGAACAGTGTCGAGTCCCAATTCACAAAACATATCGGGCTAATTATATTACAGCTCGTAAAGTTTTGCAAAGTGCAATTTGACCTTGTTTTGCATCTGATTGCAATCATCCACGCTGCAAGGTATGCATGTTGCATTTGCACCAAGAACATAGTTGGCAGAAAGAAAATAAAAATGAAGTCAAACTTCAGCTGCAGGTCCTGACCAATGAGGTGCAGAAGCATTCCTCGAAAATTCAAGCAAATAATTCAAACATGAAAAAGAGAAACTGTATTTTGGATTTACTATCCGTGTCTGTCAGTGCTGTGGGTGATTTCAAACTCTTTGAAGCAGAGGACAGGACGCCGTTTATAAATGTGCCTCAGTCTCCACCAACTCTCTGAAGACGTTAATAATTTCACTCTGTGTGGCTATTAGTGCTGATCTTTGTGATTAGACTATTTTTGCAATGAGGCTCATTTGCATTGAAAGGGGCCAATTATGTGCCAAGTGTTTGCATATTAATTTAAATACCTGCAGACAGCACAGAAGCTCCGAGACGCTTTTATTTGCAGCAGCGTATTTCAAACTTCGTGGGAGCTTTGAGAATAAAACAATTTCATTTCTCATGTTTTCCCGGCCACAAAAAAGCAGCGCAATCCCTTGAGAATTCGTCTCCTTTGCACAAATCATTTAGACACAAACAGCTTCACTTTTTCCTCCCAGATCAAACTTCTGCGTGTCTTCTTTCAGGAAATAAAAAATGATATTTTACATGCTGTTCATAATCAAACCGCACAAAAACATCAGCTTTCAATCACTTCCGCTCCTCTTGTTGGCGTCCTCTCATCAATCGCTGTTTGACGAGTCATTAAGAATGTCACTCACTTCAACAGTTTGCAGAGCAGAAGCCAAAATAATAAGCAATGCAGCAATAAGGACCCAGATTGTCTATGTTGTTGTAAGCTGTGTAAGTAAAGCCCTATCTGAGTCTCACCGTGTGCTTTTAATGTACTCCTCCTTGGTTTCCTTCTTGCCCCTCTGTCTCGGTTTGAGGTTTTGCAGGATGAGTGAGTGCGTCTGAGTGCACCACTGAGACAATGTGCTCAGGAACTACGGGAGAAACATGGAGCTCAGTGAAAAACTTCAGAATGCACAGCAAAGGAAATAAAACTAAATGCACCAGATGCTACTAAAAAAAATATCACTGTTTTATAGACAGCATGCAGTATGGAGATGTTCACCTTGGAAGAAATGCGAGCGTTCTCCAGCAGCACTCGGGTCCACACAGCCGGGTGACGAGCCACGAACTTCCAGTCCCGGCAGACCTCAGCAGCTCTCAGCAGGGTTTTAGTATCCAGGTAGGTGAAGATACAGAAGAGAGCGGCGCGCATCTTCAGGATCTCCGGACTGATCACCTCGTTGGATTTGGACGGGCTCTTTTCATGGCGGCACGGCTTGTTGTAGACGCCATCAGACCGACCTGTGGGAGGAAAAAGGGAAAGGATTTTAACCCAAAACATCGTCTTTCCTTAACGCCAACCAAGTGTTTTTGTGCCTGAACCTAATCATCCCTTAACAGCAGCATTCTTAAATTCACAATGTTTCACTCAGCACAACTTTAATTTTAATAAATCAGCGTTATGAAAATGTGTAAACTATGTTAAGGCAGACAAGCATCTGATCAGCAGGTTTATGGTACTAAAATTAATACCGCATTATGTTAAATCATGTTCATTAAATGAGTTCTGTCTGTTGGATTTATACATTAAATTATAGAAGAATTAGATGATTACTGGGAAGCTCAAGTTACACTGTTAGCCAAGCATCATGTCAAGAGCCGTGTTCAGGCAACAGATTAGCTCTGAGGTCTGTGTGCAGCTTCTTTAAGTGGAATAAATCAGAAAACGACTTCTACAGCCGTCAGACTCTTGGCAAAACTAAGGAAAGAGAACATAATGTATTACTCTTCATTAAATGTCCAAAGCCTGGATGCCAGTGTGCTGCACAATTGATTTCTCACAGCCTGGACACAGATTAAACCTCTTTGTTATTTCCTTATTTATCAGGTAGGAACCTTTTGGCTGTTTCCATCGTTTGGTGTAATAATAAAGGGGATTTATGTGTATTAATCTACATTTGGTGTGTTTTTCCTTGATTTTGTTGCTGTTTTTTTAAATCATTTACTGTTTGCTTGATTGTTCTTTTTACTGCATAAATAAAATTGATTATTATTATCATTATTTAAGTATGTAAATGCATATTTAGAAAAGACCAAATTAATTTAACTCTATAACTCTTAAGTTTGTGGAGATGTTTGATGCTTCAGTTTACTGTAGTTTAAGATGTTCTGTCACATGGTGGCGCCAATCTTCAACAAAGCACTAAATGCGATGACTTTTTTTCTCTTCTTTCCATCTTTTCATCCTCTCTGTTGCTATCTATTGGTTGATACCATGTGCCCAATCCAAGCCCGTTTTATTCCTCCAAGCAAAGATTGCTCCTAGATGACTCATTTCATCTTTGGCCTTGGAAGGCGTCTGCTCGAAGCCATCAGGGCTATGAACCATTACTTACACTCTCGCTCTCTCTTCCTCTTCCTCTCTTTCTTTTTCTCTCTCTCACACACACACACCACCTACGCTCAAGACTGCCAAATGCACTAAAAAAGCCTGAGCTGTGTGTTGCATGCTGAGAAAAAAAAACTGTGTGCTTGTAGATACATACCATCTGATAAAACCTGGCAGAGACTCTCCTAATAAGGAGAACTACGTCAGAGCGGAGGAATGCCAGTAACATGTTGAGAGTTACGTGAGAGAAATCTTTGGTCAGAGCAGTTCATATGAACTTGTCAGAGGTTTCTGGCCCAGTTTCTCAGACGGCTTCACCGCACCCGGTATTTAGAAGAAACCCGACAGCAGGTGAGGAGAAATGGAGGGCAGCAGCAGTGAGTTTAAGGATTTTGGCAGCACAGGAAGTGAACAGAGAGATGCACAATCTGTGGTGGATCTGAAGAAAATGTGCGGGCATGAGAGGCGGACTGACTTGGCGGCTCGCTTGTGGAAGCAGAGCTTAGTGTGAGAGGAGGAACTGAGATGATACAACAGGCAAACAGCACCAATACAAACATGTTCTATCAAAGACAGATACACAAAGGAAGTGTATGGAGGCAGCAGCAGTGTATGAATTGGTTTTACGCATCATCTATAGCAGACTTACTGCTGGTAAACAAAATACTGTACACATCTCGGAAGAAAAAGACTTGAGCTGATCATTCTAGGCTGCACGCCAATTAGCAGAACGTATACACACTTAACGAGTTATTGAAATGAAACGTATTCCCCTTTGTGTCGGTAAGTATCAGCTTTAAACTGCTGTTCTTCGTCAGTGCAGTGTGAACATTAAATACTTTGTCACTTTTCTGATTGGTGTAACTACAATGTGAACACATACAGAATCATTTTGGCTTCTTTCGGAGTTTGTTTTATTCAAATCACACTTCAGAGTGCTGACTGTGTATCCAATGGGTGGTTTTCCCTTCACTGCAGGAGGAAGTGGTCACTGTGGCCATGCATGTAAAAAAAACTAAATGTGCAGAAGGATGAAGTCAACACATGAAGGTTAAATCAAGGCATGAAACAGAGTTTAACAATGCAGCTCTAATTATTAATATTAGAAAACGAATGAAGAGGGAAATATGATATTTTAAAGGTATACTATGCCGGCATTGTTGCTTACTATTTGGAAATACAACATTTGAATTTGGCTCCTCCTGGTTGGCTCAGAAAAAGTGTAATTACACCTCAGATTTAGTTTTGTTTTGGAACAAGCTTTGTGGTTTCACCTCGCTGTGTCGGCTATTTTCGCGGCCTTATGCCCAAAGGGTGATGACAAGAAATGCAGGAAAAATTTAAAGAAAAAAAGAAAATAAAGGCAGAGGACACAACCACACTTCTAGTGGATCATAAGTGATGATTTTTAAGTGATGAGTCTTTACATTGTTTTTAATGAAAACTCTGCTGTTCGGGGCTGGGCATGTATGCATGGTCAGAAAGTGTGTGGGTGTGGGCGGGAGCAGACACACACTGTGGGCCGGAGCAGGACTAACACAGTCCTACACAGCTTCCGTTCATAGACTCAATGATCTGGATGAGAAAAACTTCCTAAAAAACACTCATGTTTGTGAAAGTTTCTCCAGAGTTTGAGTCATTATTAATGAAGTGTTTACTCTATTGTGTCTACACTGCAGCTGCTTTCATCCATGTTTACCGTATATGCTCAGACTGATCCAGATTGAGTTTTGGTCAGTGACACAGCTCCAGCAGCCCAACCTGACCCAGATCCACATCAGTCACTCCTCTTACGGGAGTCATATTAAGGCCTTTATCCTGTGAATCCTGGCTCCCATGTGTCTTGAGGTTAGATTGGAGGGAGTGTGTACATTTCTAAGAATAACAGAGCTTTCCAGAGAGTTGTTACCTGTATTCGGGCGATATCCGGCCCTGCCGTGGTGAGAGTATGGAGGGGCAGACTGCTGGACTTCAGCCACAGCTCTCCTCTCTTGTTCCCACATCTCCACCTCCGACTCGGTGGTCCGGGAGCCCACGTCTGACACGTCTCCTTCCTCGCCTTCAGTGCTGTTCCTGTAAGGTCGCCGCTGCCAGTTCTGGATAGCCTGTTTGCGGAGACCCCAGTTCCTCGATCCACCGCCGCCACAGCCGGGGGAGCGCTCGTAACCGCCCTCACCCAGCCGACACTGCATGTGATAGTACTGAGCCTCGGGACAGTCCTCCATGGGATGCATCTCCACGCTGTCACTGTCGTAACCGCCAGAGCCCTGTGAGACGGACTTGATCCGCCCTGAAGCTCTGCGGGAAAAAAAGAAGGGAGCGCACTATAAATAATGCTTTAACCATCATTATTTTTAACCCCTTAAATCAAACCTGAACAGAGCAGATGAAACAGGAAAATAAAAATTACAGTGCAGTCTCAGTGCACCGCAAAATATGACTAGTCGTAAATCCAGTTAATAAAAAGCAGTGGGCCAACAGAAAAGATTTAAAAGAGTTGGAGCGAACCTCAAGTTTTTTCCGGGAGTTTGTTCCAGATATGTGGTGCATGAAAACTGGTGGATGGATTTGGTTATGTTTGGAAACAGCCTGGCAGGCTATTTCCTCCTGTTTCCAGTATTAATGCTAAGCTAAGCTAACCAGCTGCCGCCTGTAGCTTCTTAATAAACAAAGTAAGACATTAATATCGATCTTCTCATCTAACTCTTGGCAAGAAAGTAAACAAGTACTTCACAAAATGTTGATTTAATCTTTTAATGGTGCATCAATGACACAATTAAGCTAAAGGTGGGCGTCTGAAGTGGCTAAATGTACTATTTTTAATGTAGCAAAAGCAAAACATTTGTACTGTCACAAATAATAAAAATGTAGTATCAGTACACCTGCTCTGAATCTTTGTGCGACCTGTTCATTTGATCCATGTGTTTGTCGTGTCTGTAGAGACTTCAGCACACAAAAAGGTCCTCTGAGGACAGCAGCAGTGTTGGTGTTTAACTCGACAGAAGTGGATGCACCTCTGAAAGCAAAATGAACCACAAATCGGTACCGTACGACTTACAAGAAACAGCTGCATGTCAGAGGAGTCATAGTAGAATGAGGGCAGCTTTTGTACATACGTACTGCTACAGCACTTAAAATAACCTCCCAGCCACTACAAGTAATGAGCGGTTACAAATATCAGCCTCTGAGAAAGTAGGGCATTTTTCTTTCTTTTTCGACATTTCTGCCTTTTCACTGCTCTCTCCTCCTCTGTCTCTCAGCATAATGAGAAGCTTCTGCATACATCATTTTAGGAATAAAAATGAAAAGAGAAACCAGATAAATACAGCAGGTAGCGCTTATCAGTGCTTGCAGGGGGAAAAGGATGCACAGAGGATGTGATGCATGTCACGCCGCAAATGTGAATTTAGATTATGTAAAACCAAAACAGCGCAGCGTGTTTACGGTTTCAACAATCAAAACTGGGTCAATGACAAAACTGGGATTCATTAGAGTTTAATGAGCTGGTTGTAAAAGCAGCAACCTGATGAAAACTGCTTGAATGTTTTGTCAACATTAAATCAATAGCAAGACTTAATGATAGGAATTGATCCCAATCATGAGGAGCTTGTGATTAGCTATTGCTAATTTAACATTTCAGAGCGTGTATCCTGAATGCAAAGTAGCATCAGAGGGTAAATATCACAGCACTCAATAATCAGTGGAGGAAACACACTCCTTCCTGTGTCACCTTACCACTTACAGTGCAAATCAAGATAAAAAGGTGGGTTTAAACTTTCTCTCATAAGAAGCTGAATTTTATGTCCTGATTCTGAGAGAATAGGATATCTCCTAAAAATTATGTTCTCATGCAACTAAACTGCATTGTCAATACTAATAATACTAACTTACAGGAAACGTATTTTCTCCCAGATTACGTTAGCTGCTGACCTATGATGATAATAATCCTGGTAAAAGAGCACAAATAACCTGTGTCTGGATGGATTGGTCACACAAAAACAGGACTTTCCTCCTCCTGTGTGGAATCAAGTCAACATTGACTAATTTATCATTTCATACTGGTAAACGTGTTTGAAACTGAGACTGTAATCCTGAAGAAAACATGATTTCCTTGAAACATAATTGAAAATGTGTTGTTGTATGGGACCATGTGCAACAGCTTTACCTCACCAGATATAATGCAACTTTCATGCGTCAATGTTACATCAAAATGCCTCATAGTTTGCTCTTTTTTCACGTTTAATATCTCTTCAATGACTAACAATTCTACGTATTACTAGTTTTGTATTAAATGGTTATTGTAATAGTTATGATATGCATGGATCCCATACATATATACAATATTAAAATATTGTTTACCACTTTCCATGATTGTGAGTTATTATTGACAGATAAAGTGCTTATGTAATGTAACGTCATGTAATCACTGCACCTGCTCAGAAGTGATTACTAATGTATTTAAATAGGAATAAACAGAGGAGTGTGTCTGACATATAAAAATGTAAAATAAGAGCAACTGTCGGAGGCATATTGGTGTATGAGTGACACATGACAGTTGCATGAAAATCTGGTGAGGTCAAAACCAATAAATGGCCAAAGCTGCTGCACACTTGAGACGATGACCTCCATCCCTGATGAAGAGCTATTAATAACCAGGAGACAGAAGGCTCAGAGTTGTTGTTGTTGTTGTTGTTGTGCCACTCAGTGTGTGTGTGTGTGTATATGTGTCGTGCCATCAGTGATTCAATGGGGAAGGCCTGACAGGTTCTGCCTGTGACGTCACGTTAGGAAACACATTGAAATACCAACTGGGAATGACAGGAGTGTTAGTCAGAGCATTACGGCGCAGCCATGTGTCTGAAATCTCCAGCAGGGACTCAGAAATACTTCAGTGACACCCCATATAGAGAGACACACAACCTGCTGCACCTCCACTGAATCAGAGTCTAAAAATAGGACGTATCCCCTTACATATAAGTGTGAAACAACATACAAGAGGATGAGACACTCTTTTCTGTTTATTTGTATTTATTCTAAATTATATTTATTTGTTAAAGTCATTTTTCATGCAAGAAAATGCAGTTTTATGCCTCTAAAATATGGAGATTTCCTGCTTTTCTCTTTACTATAAAATAAACTAATCTTATGGAATGAAGAAACAAGACATTTAAAGGCATCACTTTGACTTTTTCCACTATTTTAATGACTTATAAAGAACATAATCATTTGTTGCAGCCCTATTTATATTATGTTTACAGTAAAATAACTGCAAAGAGCCACAAGCCAAACAAGTTGTAACCATGGCACTGCCACAGTCTGCAGTGTGTCTCTGAGTTACTGTAACTGCAGCTGCCATGCTCGCAAACATTTGTGCACACTGACAAGTTGTACCCCAAAGGCTGAGAGCAGAGTGTAGCGCAGTAGATGGTGGTTAAAAGCTTTGCGGCTCCAGGGGTTCTGTTATGTTTCCACACAGCGGACAAACATTGTTTCACTACATGAGCTCTCACAAGGTAAGAAAGAGGAGGAGCACAAATTCAATTGTTAGCCAAGAGCCATAAAATCTCCAGCTGGACCAGAAAAACTAGAGATCCAGCTTGCAGAGACTTTCTACCCGACAAATAAAACTAATCATGAGCTCATATAATCATCTCTTTACTTCTGGATGGTTAAGTGCACCAGTAAGTGATGGCCTGCACAGTGTTGGTCTGGATGCTTTACATTTCAGAGGTGTGAACTCATGTGTAGCGGTGGAATAGGAGCGGCGTGCAGACTCACCCTGTGCTGGGGGACGAGCGCCGGTCTGACACTTGGTACATGCCTCGTGTGCTGCCAGAGTTGCTGGAGTTTCTCTGGAGAGACGCAAACATGCAGGAAGAAAGAAGCTATCAGTAAAATCACTCAGTGAGCTCTCTTTGACATGCGACTGGATCAAATGTTTCCCTAAAGACTGGAGGGCAGCCGTCATTCTCTGGCTACACCTTTATTTTTTGGCAGCCCTGCACACAGGTTTCCTTTCTAAGGTAATTATTTGGGCCCAAGCACAGAGCCGTGCAGAAGTTCTATTGTTCCTATAAGGTTTATTATATAATAAAGCATATTATAATTTGTTTGTATACTAACTGCTTATATCTAAAAATCGTACTGACCAAATGCTGTCAGCCATATACTTGGTTTTAACCTAGTCTAGTCTGGCCCTATGTTTTTCATTACATATGAGGACATATGGATCCTAAAATAAAAAGAAAACACTCAAATCTAAAGCATAAGATGTACAGTATTTAATTTTAAAGCAGGTGCCATTCAAATTTGCACGGCTATAAAAAATTAAGACTGAAAAGACAAAGACATCAAATAGAAAATGACATTAAAAACTTGCCTATTTTGCTTTTATCAAAGGAAACTTCTCCATGACAGCTCAGATTTTTCACAGATAATCAAAACAAAACAAAAAAAATTCTAATTACAGAAATTCTCCGTACGGTTAAGTACAGTTTGATCAGACATAAAACAAGGACAGAAATTAACAGATCCTTTCCCAACACAATATGAATAAATGATGATCAGCAAAAAGTTGTTAGGATAATTCTGATCATTTCCTCTTTAGGGGGTCAAAAAAAGAAGAGTGCAGGCATGACTTTTATCTTTCAGAGTCTGTAGTGGGATCATGAATATCACTGACAAACCGTTTGTCCATCTGACCAGCAGCCGTCCAGATATCTCGCTCTTAACCAAAGTGTGAAATGGACACATTGACTGACTGGCCAACCCTCTCCGTAGCAACACAACAACCCTCAGCATCTTTTCCTGCTACCTGAAATATTTGGTTGTATCTGTGTGCAGGTGAGGATTTGTTAAGTGTTTTTGATGGTGGGTGTTTCAGCCTGACTCTCACTCTCTCTGTTTGCCTGAGAGCGAAAAATCCTCCTAGTCACTCTTTCATACAGCACTCAAAGCTGCCTGTGCATTGAAGTATGCTGTGTGTAGGGTTTTGTACGCATGTGTATCTCCGTGCGTGTGAAGTAGTGCCAGGTGGAACTCTGTGTACCAGACTGGCGACGTGCCACAGAGGGAAAATGTGCACAAACACAGACACTGTCACTTCCTCCCTCCCTCTCTCTCTTTCTCTCTCTCCCTTTTGCTCGGCTTCTACTCATGCTGCTTGTTTCTGGCGTGGTGCCAGTGAAAATGGACCATGGAGGAAACAGGCATCCGTGGCTCTCATTCCTGGCCAGCCTGCAGCGAAAGCAGAACAGGGACCAAATCTCCCAGAAATGGATGGAACAAAATACATGCCGCAGTGGGTAAAACTCCAATTTTGTGACCTTAGTTTGGTCTTAAACTCAAGTCTTTCTCTCTTTCTCCCTCTTGTCATCTTCTCCGTTTAAAAGGCCAAAAGTTTATGAAACACAACGGTGGAATGAATACTCTCGGCACCGTGCACTTCCTGTGAAGAAACGCATCAGATTCAGGAAACAAGCCATCCATCCCTTCTCACGCTGTCAGTCCTAAAATACCTCCGTGGCTCTAAAAACCTGTCTCCTAGGAGATAAGGGCGACCTCGCTGATGTCGTGACAGAGAGTGAGACTGTGAGGGTGTGTGGTTGGTTGGGTGACATCTCTGGGCTTCCCATGACAGTGTAACAAGGTGCCAACCTGTCTGTGACTCCACGCTCGTACTTGTCATGTTGATTATTCACAGTCCCACATGAAAGTGACTGATGTTCAAATCCAAAGAGAGGACGTCTAAATATAGAGCTCAGAGTCAATCACGGGTCAAACTGCTGAGAAAAAAAGTATAATTCTTTTTTAAATGTATCCAATTCTTCATATATTTGCAAAAGGCTACTGATAACAACGATATAAACTAATTAATTAAGTAGTAGTAGTAACATTGGTTGTACCCCCCCTTATAATTTTGTATTTTTATTTTATTATTTAAATGTATTTCTCTCTCTTTATTTTTTTTTTACTGAAATTAACTATTAATTATTATTAATTAAATTATTTATTCTCTAAATACATTTTTTTTTTTATTTTCATTTTTTTTTTATATCAATGCTTATCTCTTTTTATTGTTGTTATAGTTAATGTTATTAGTAGTAGCATTAGTTGCGTCCCCACCTTCATTTCTTTTTAAATAAAATTATTTATTTTGTATTTTTATTTCATTGTTTCAATTTTTTCTCTCTCACTGTCTACTTAAATGAACTATTATTATTATCAAAATTATTATTATTATATAATCCCTTTTTTGTTTACTGTCATTTCCTGGGCTCATCCTTACTTTTTAAATTTTTGCTTCTCTTTCTCTCTCTTCCCTCCTCTTCTTCTCACCCATTTACTGTATAATCTTCACCTAAGACTCATGGCTTTAAACATGCATATACACACAGACATACACACACACACACACACACTCATCATCACACACAACAACTAACATAATCCGGGCTGTATTACTGTTCCTGCCCTTATCCTCGTTTTTATTGTTTTGTCTTTTTTTGTCTTGCAATAAGAAAAAGAGTTACCACCTGCATTATTCACTGTACTGTACGACAGTATAAAGTGATAATATCTTTGCACTCCAGGAGAGTGATCTGAGGAGATTTTTTTTTACTGAGAATCTCTCGAATAATGAGCCAACAATGAAACAGCTAGTTTCTCTCCGGCGGAGCTGTACCACGTTTCAGCTGATTCAAAATCATGTTGGAACCTCGTGCAAGAGCGAGAACTGGTTTCCATGGCAGCACAACGATCTGTGCAATAAAACAGGTCACCCCTTTTTTCAAGAGGTTGTGGATGATAATTTGAATAAGTGACATTTTTAAGAACAGAAAGTGTCTGCTTTCACATTTTCATCATCGTGTAATAAGGCAAAAGAAGAGAGGGAAAATGCCACGATGGAAGCTGCAGAGAGCCTGGAGGCAAAGGGCTGATCTCCGGTTTCCGGAGCATGAGGAAGCCTTTTATGTGAGTGCGCTCTCTGGTCAGCATGTCGTCTGCTGCAGAGCTTCAACATTTCCACTGTTTGGATGCTGAATGCAAAGCAGACATGCAGCAATCCTCTAATTGTACTTTAGGTTTAAGACCTAAAATAATGATCTGATGAGCATCACTTACAAAACAAAATACACTATATCACCATATGGCCAGAAGTAAGTAGACACCCCTGTCCACATGTTTTTACGTACTGTACGTGAGCTGGGGTTGTTTGAGTGTGGGTTTAGCCCCTTAGTGCTAATCTTACATTTAAAGCTACAACATACCATTACATCTTAGAAAATACTGTGTTACTGTTTAAGTGTTTTAAAAGGTAAACTGTGTTAAAGTTGATATATGACCACTTTGTATTGCCACTGAGTAAATGGATTGCAACATAACTTAAAAAATAAATGTGACTCAAAGTCCACACAACAGTTCTAGTCTAGTGAACATTTTGCTAATGTTATCACTATCAGAATACTAACTTAGTGGATTTGTGACTTGGCCATGATACTAAGTTATGTATTATGACAAATGGTGATGATTTTAGTCAACAACAAATGATGGAACGGTACAAAGCAAAGCTTAAAACTAATGAGTGTTTCTACAAGCAAAGAGCAATACAGACACACACACACACACACACACACACACACACACACACACACACAAGAAACAGGATGCTGACTGCCATCAGTGTCATTAATAACAAGGACGTTCTGAAAGTTCCAAACAGCACCAGTTTTAACATGAAACAGTTAATCAAGGTGCCAATTTCACTAAAGTTCTCGATACTTCCGCCAAGGAGGTTATGTTTTTGCCAGCAATTGTCTGTTTGTTTGTTTGTTTGTTTGTTTGTCTGTCTGTGTACAAAATAACTCAAAAAGCATGATATTTTTCTGACATGTGTATTGAGACAAGGAACAGGTGATTCGATTTTGGTGGTGATCGGTGATCCGGAACACCATCTGGAATTTATATTGCGAATTTATAATATTGCGTCAGTGACCATATTGCCTTCACTAACTGTCGCAATCTAGTGGATGAAATATTTTAATGCTAGTGTGCTCCCAAAGTACATGTTTTCAATATAATCCTTCAAGTGTGCAATTTTATATTGCTTAACTGACCCTATTGCCTTGGCGGAGGTCTGCGCTCTCTGAGTTCTTTTCTAGTAAGTAAATTTAACCAATTTATTGCAGCCCAGTACCAAAATCTTGTGTTTGGGTGTCTACATACTTTTGGTCAGGTATTGTATTTACACTGAAATCTTACAACTAAATGAGAGAAAACTATATTCTTTGTAAGGCTACAGAAGCTTTACAACATTAGAGCAAACAACGTCAAACAACACAAATACTGTTAGAATTATTATTAAACCAATATACTACATTTAACTATCCATTTCATATCCATGCCATGTCCCTGCAAGTCACTGATAAATTCCAGGCTATAAAAAACATCTCTGCAAGGTTTAATTAAAGCTGCTCTAATACAGTCAACAAGAAGGTAATGACTGACTGATTCCTGGAACAGGAGGGACAACAAATGAGCTAAATGACTTAAAAGGCCTCAAGCACACGATCACAGCACATTTACATACACACGATCCTGATCCTGTGTTCCATGGACAAACCCTGAGATTGCAGGTTTCATTTAGTCCAGAGTCGTCTCGCCTCGCATGTTTGTAGATTTTGAGGTGATTCAGCTGGTGTATGAAAACATGTCCTGGACAGTTACTGCACTTTAGCTCTTTACAGAAGAGTGGACTCGGGCATCTTAAAGTCTATTATGTGTTCGACCTGTGGTGCATCGCAGGGACATGACTCAATATAATCAATGCTTATGCACTATTCAAAAGCACAACACCGCTCCGTCAAGGACTGCCAGAAAGCTGGGAGTAGCACTCTGAGGAGCCTCGAGTGATGAAACAGAAATTATAAATGCATAATAATAATAATATTGAGTTATCCAGCTACACAGTCTAATTTATTGTGACTATTAAAATGTGACTTTTACCTTCGTTACCTTAGAGTTATTAGTATTATTATATTGAGGTAATATGCATCTTTTGACTGATGACGGCATTATTTATCACTCTAAACAATCTCTGCAGCCTTCTCATTGGGTGATTGGTTGATTGAGGCAGCTACTATGTGTTTGTGTGTCTATAAGGAAGAGTAATGTTGCTGCTCATATACCTTTTAAGGTCGGACACAGTGTGTGGGAGTTTTTTGTCATTGCATCTTCCTCTTACGCACCTGTCACACATTCAGGTTTTTCTAAAATATTAAAATATGTCACAAAGTTGGATCTGAAACAGCTCATAAGATTTTAAAAAGTTAATTTTAATCACTTTTTGCGTTAACATTTATTCTATTTGTATGTTATTTATTGTATAATGTAAATGTGCATGTTTTCTTGCCCTGAAAGTCAAAAAAATCTTAAAAAATGTATATCATTCAGTCAAATTTTGCCTTAATCTATATCTTTATTTTAGTTCTTTGCTTGTTCTTATGCAGCAATAAACCACATAAAATTCCTTGCATGTGAAGACACAAGTCAGGATATCCTTACCTGGCGTCCATTGCCCTTAGAGGCCTGGAGGCTGCAGCGTCCCAGGCTGCCGTTTGGTGTGGTGCCACAGCTGCTGATGATCTGCAGCTGCTTTTCAGCGCGGTCCGCTCGGTCCAGCAGCTCCTCGATGAACTGTTGCAGCCGCACCTTGGCGTTGGCTTCACGTGCCGCCGTCTCCTGAAGGAACTGGTCGATCTGGGCGACTTCCCTGAGGGCAGAGAGAGAGGACGGAGTTGCTATTAATGGGATGGTGTTATTGTAAATTTGTCTCATCAGAGGGTAAATTACAGATCTATTGAACCTCGCTTGTGATAAAAACTAACATGTTCAGATAAAATGGTTGCTGCAGGACAAACGGTCTCACATTCCCGTTAGCTGCAGTCCTGCCCTTTTTGTGGTTGGTGACAGAGATAAATACACAATACAAACACAAAGAGAGAGAGAGAGAGGAAGAGGAATAGAGGGTGAGAGAGCAGCTGGATATTTATTCCGCCGCAGGCACAGCAGGGCCAAGTTCCCGTCATTTTAAGGGACAGTGTGTTACTCAGATACAGAGGCAACAAACCAGGAATCCAGACAGTGTTAGTAGCTGTCTGCAGTCTGTTCAGCACACTTTATATTTCTGGAGTTGCCTGCAGTGATTTTTTTTTCAGTGCCATCTGAAAAAAATCTACGAATGACAGATTGATGATGATCGTGTGTGTAGATAGTGTGGTTGTAAAAATTCCAAAATGTTCAGATGGGATTAGTCAGATCATATTAACTCAATAAGTTTGAGCTTGGATTATGAATTATATAAGCAGTCCTGAGAGTCCAGCGCTAATGAGCAGCATTAGCCTTCATGGGAACTGACCTTGACTTGGTAATGTGTCCGAACATCCAAAAGGAATGAAGTTAAATCATAAATGTCAATGGAAAATATTATTCTTTACTTAGTAATGTGAGTTTAATGTAAACACACAAACATCAGACCAACACTTCCTCACAGAGCTCTCTTTAAAACAACAATATCTAATTTCTTTGGCCACTTGGGGGAAACAAGTTGTGAGAGCAGTGTTGACATGCAGTATGATCACCTTTTAAGTTGATATAGTTAATTTGTAAGCAAACAGTTACACAACCAGCAGTTACAGAGACCAGGTATCATTCATGTGGAGTTGTGTTTGTGTCAACCTGGTGAATGTTAGTCAAAAATCCACCTTCTTTTAGCTCTATTTTGGGTCTCTACCAACTCCTGAGGGAAATATCTATATTATCTATAGGGAAATAAAATGTGTATCTTTAGCTGCTCATGCTACACTATGTCCACTAGCTGGTCGCTTACTCTGTCTGTCTGCCTTTTGGTAATGAGTGGGGAGTGTACCGGGGCTTAACGACCAGCAGGGGGCGACTCCACTGGAGGCAAAAGAAGTCTGATTGTGTAGAATTCTATGAGAAAATGACTACTTCTACTTCTTGATTAATGAATGTGATAAAAAGATAAAGCAGACAATCCTTTTGAACAGAAATCCTATTTTAGAAAGCTGGCATCATCAAATGTTTTCGCATTTTTGCTTGACACAGACTGACAACTAATTAATTATCCTAAGTGTTGTTGATTATTTTCTGTACATCCACTATAGCCGCTGTTTCTCTATTATCTTTCACATGAAGATAAATATTTCCATATCGTACTATCTTACCATCACCCAACTTCCACCATCCCCATTTCTATAAGACTCTTTCTTTTATGTCTCTTTATGTATAAAAGTCTCCATATAGGACACTATAGAAGCTTTTTATTGTATCTCTGTGTTCTTATCAACAGCCTTTACTGTCCAAGCAATGCAGTCAGAAGAGCTTAACAAGACAACTCAGACGTCTGACCTTGACAAAGCCAAAGGAACCATTAAAAGGCTCAAACCGTCACTGCAGACAGGGAATAGGGACATTAAATCTGTGTCCTCACAGTTTAAATAGCTTCATGCTCATGAAATAAGCCAAGCTGCTCATCAGGATGGAGACTTTTACATCCAACTGAAGTCAAACGGCCATTACAACTAACCATTACACAATCCAGCTCCATCCAAAAACAGTAACAGCACTCACAGTGAATTTTCTTGAAACGGGGGCATTCTGAGATAAAAATAGTTTGCCGTCTGGCACAGTTAACTTTTTTTATCCTCAGGCAAAGATGACAAAAATATGACTCAAATTAGTCAAGGTGTTTGACTGCAGGGGAGAAATGGAGGCACATGTGCTGTCAAATCTGTGAATGAACAATCAGTGAATCAGAAAATGACATAACAAAAAACTAAGTAGCCATAACTTTTCTTCTCCCCTGCGATCAATCTTGTTTATCTCTTGGTATAATGTGAGCTAACATGATTTTTATCTACTTTGAGCTCATTATGCAGCTGGGTGTAAAGTGATTGAAAGAGGCCTTTTACTCTACACTATCTCCACGTCTCAATATGGAAACGTACGGAGAAAACAGGAAGAATGTGAGTGAGTGTTTGTGTGTGTGTGAGAATAAACCGTCTCAAGCTCTTTCAATTACCTCACCCTCAACAAAGTACAACATAAACTCTCCTCTGTGCTTCTGGAAAAGGAAAGGGGAATTTAAACATCCAGCCAACACATGAGAACGATTGTTTCAACAGGGATCTGTCAGGGGTGAACTGGAGATTTAGTCAGGAGGGACCGTCTGGTTTCAGCTAGAGCCTGACGGATGTATCGGTTGACAGATATTATTGGCTGATCAAAAGCATATCAGTATTGGTGTAGATGCTGTCCGATATGTGCCGTACAAAAACGTTTTTTTACATGATATATAATGCTGAAAATGTTGCTTGGCATGATTTAGAAAAGTTCCTAATTATTGGTTATCATTTATATAATTGGCTGACAATGTAGTCTATAAATAAATAAATAAATAAATACTACATTGTTTTTTAATGTATAATAATGTATACCAAAGTAAAATATTATTTAATAAATATTTGCATTTGATAAAGTAGCTCTCTGGGTGCATTTGCAGAGTTGGTGAAAAATTGGAGAACAGTCCACATAAAAAAAGGTATATTTTCATTCCAACTGAAAAAAATGACTTTACAGTCACCATATATTGGTTATCGATGAATTGTCCCCCTCTAAAATTAGTATTTGCATCGGTCTCAAAACACCAATATCTGTCAGGCTCTAGTTTCAACCACAAAATGGGTTTTAAAGCTTATCCCAACTTTGCCTACCTTTAAATCTGTGTTCTACATTCACCGTAACTGAACCTCAAAAAAAAAAAGTACTGAATTTCCTTAAGCGTATTGAATTTCCTGTCAGATATTCCTATCTTGCCTATCGAGAAAGCAAAAGAAAGAGGGAAGGTTGAACTGAGCACTGATAAAAAAATCCACACATGGTGCAATATAAACAGAAGACTCGCTTTCATAAACAGTTACATTTATATCGAGAATCTGCGAAAAATTCAATATCAAAACTGACACAGGAATGCAAATATTAAAAACATAAACATCCCACGACTCAACCACGCAGCACTTTTGAGGCACTTTTTAGTGAATTGCTGTAGTGATGATGAATATGAAAGAAGGCAGATTCTGGGTGTAGAGGTGCTCATGTCAAAATAACATGAATTAGCAAACTGCCTCAGCAGATCATATCATTGATTCATTCGACTGTATATGATGCATCTCATTACGGAGCACAATTAATGAGTCCAAGTATCATTTATTTTAACTCGATGATTTGAGGTATACCTAATGTGGTGTGTGATTAAGCCGCCTGAAGCCAAAGTTCTGCTCTCATTATCCGCGTTAATAAACGGGGAGCAACAATGACTGAGCACTGTTTGTAGTTCAGCCTCCAGTATAATGACATATAGCTTCTCACAAGTGCTATTAATAGAGTCGCTGAGGTGGGTTTTGTATGCATCGTACATTGTGTTTTGGCATCCAAATTGTAATGCATTTGTAATTAGTCTTAGTGAATTATTCAACAGTATCAGATTTTTGTTGTTACTGGAGACAGATGCACCAATCCCATGAGGAGGAACGTGTTGGAGGCAACACAGGAAAGCCTTTCCCTCTTCCTTTTTTTTCCTCTGTGTAGGAAAGAAATGCACGGATGCACCAGACCGCCTTGCAGCTTAACCACTCAGCTGAAGGAACCTCGCTCAGCGTGGAAATCCTTATGGAGAAGAAGCAAGGGAATCAGGAATTTTGATCGAAAGTCAGAGGAAGATTTTGGAGGGTGGGCAGAGGGGGAGAGAAGGGAAAAATATCTTCACCGGATCCCACGAGACTCGAGAGGAGGAAGGGGGGGAAGACCAGAAATAAAGAGAGAAAAAACAGAAGATTGGAGCTGATAAAAACCTGATGAAGAGGAGGGAATGGGCACAAAGACTGTGAGGGAAAAACACTGCAGAGGCTAAAGCAACAGACAGAAAACAGAAATCTGCAGTCATGTGGAAAGCAGAATGCACAGGAGGTTTGACAGAGGAGGGGAGAGAAATGGGATGTGGCTGCTTCCTGTTGTCAATCCTAATTTCAACACACACACACACTCAGCCGTGCACACACACCTCGCTCTCACAGCATGACTCACTCAAACACCTCAGAAAGAAAGCCTCAAGGTGACAAAAATGCCAGCGTGTTTACCCAGACACTGGGGGAGTTAAGAGAGGAAGGCCGCCATCTTTTCTGGGTGATGAACATGCAGGTTGTTAAGTCCGGGCCGTGATTCAGAGACAGTGACTCTGCAGTGGAACCACGCCGTCCTTATGACACCCATTCATGTTGTGGGTGAGGGGAAACCGCATACTTGTGACCTTCGTGTTCACAGTTTGCTGATGGCGCTTGAGAGTTTTGTCTCGGCTCTATCTTTGTTTCCATCTCACACACACACACACACCCACACACTTAGTAAGCACCCAGATACACACTTTATAATACACGCTGCACTTTGCTGAGATGTTGCTCAGAGTCAGCAGCACACAAATTATATTAGATAAGAAACTGCTTATTTGTTCTCTTGCCAGTTATATAAGAAGGTGGATACAACTCGAAATATGTAGCTAAAGTGAGCAGTCAGTTAGCTTAGCTTAGCATAAAGACTGGAAACAGGGAAACAGCTGTACAAAGATAACAAAATCCACCTGAAAACACGTCAGTAACTCACCAATAAACATCCTGATTCTTGTTTGTTTAATCCGTATAACAATTATTGGAAAAATACCAATTCATAGAATCATTAAACTCCAGGGGATGCAGTGTTTAGCCATTAATTCCTTGCCGATATGATTTTTTTAATTTAATTCATTTAACAACTCAGAAGCACACTAGTGGCCTTAAAATGCACCTTATTTTTACAGGACTTTGCAGGTCAAATATTCTATTTATATTAAGTTTCCTCTGCAAAAAACCTAATCACAGATATTTTGGTCAACACAGAGATCATGATTATTCAACAAGGTTACTCACTTGGGATGCATGCATGTATTAAAATTTAATTGTGGATTTTTTGGAATTTTAATAATAATTCAACTGTAAAACAACAACAAAAATAAATAAAGCAAATATATATACATTTACATGAATATTATAAAAATAATAATTAAAACCAAATGAGATCAAGATAAATAAAATCAACTACGTTGTAATGTTAGTGCACTTCTACAAACCGAAAACTAACATATCATCAGCTGTAACAGAAGGGTGCGCTTGATTTATGACACAAGGCAAAATGAGAACATCATAGTGAAATGGCATGCGGCATGAGAATCATTTTATCTTAATAATATTGTTATGATAGTCACTGAAAATAAGGTAATTCGATTTTTTCAAAAAAAGTTGGGACAATGCGAAAATATAATAAAACAATGCAAAAATGTACAATGTATTTATGTTATATAATGATATGTTCTCACAGAGAAATGTTTTGTTGTAAATATATACACTCATTCTGAATTAGATGCATTTGGTTTTTATTTATATTTTACACAGCGTTACTGGCTGGCAGCTCTCCGTCTGGTATGTAAATAAAGTAATCAAATATTGATTAAATCCGACTTTAAAACCAGCTACTGCACACCCCACCTTCTCCCTATCATCAGCTTTAGCTGAGGTGGTGTCGGAGTTTCCATCATCCACCTGCTGGCTTTACTCCACCAGCGTACTCTGGGGGATCCTGTCCTATTTCTTATCTTGATATTGTAACACTCTTTGGATTGATCCGACCGTGTTGCATCAAACATTACATACAGGAACTAATCTCTGGTCCAAACAATGTGCCTCACTTAATCCTAACACGAACACTTACACACAGCAGTTGAGATAGAATCAATACCGCTGATTATAAAGAATAAGGTCACAGTGCTGCGTTTAGTTTTACCACACAAACATGGGTCTTGCTCTCTGTTGCTTTCCCCCATGAGACTAGAAGAAGGGGCTTGTTTGCCTGATATCCGTTAAAAATCTAATGCCTAATGGTCCCTTTAAAATAGAAAAATCCCCAGTTTTGCTAAATTTAGGCCTTGAGTGCTTGCTAAGAAAAATCTGAGCTACAGTTTCTTTTTACCAAACGAATGAAAATGCTTTGAAGGTCTTAATAATTGTCCAATGCCACTGCACATGCTCAGAGAAATAATGAACAGCTAAGCCGACAATGTTTCATTTCCCTTCCACTTAACAGCCATAACAAATAATCTAGTATAGCAAAGACATCCAGCTGTAACAGGCATGATTAATAAGGCATGATCTTCTGAAGGATTCTGTTTAAATGTTAATTACAATCACTGGTCAGCCTCCTTTCACAGTTGTCATCATCTCTGGCCATTAATTCAAAAATGATGCCTCATTAATATTAAAGAGCAGGGATGATTGACTGAAAGGCCTGCGTGAGGAAGACGAGGATGCTCCATGAATACGAGTCTTCTCGGCTTTAACAAAGGACAGCTGCTCGTGTGTCGTCCTGTTTTGACACCTGGATCAAATAGTGATTTTTTTTTTGTTTTTTTGGAGAGACAGATTCAGTGGGCTACATTGTGTCATCATGTCACACATTTGAGTGCTTTACACACAAACACACAAAGGAAAAGGCAGCGTGAGGAGACGTGTAGAGAGTATGGCAACATGAGGAGATGGGAGACGGTCCAGGATGAAAGGGTGAGAGAAAGAGGATGATGAAAGGGTTGAGCTGAAATGTTTTCAAAGCCTCAGAGAGAGAGAGAGAGAGAGAAAAAGCATGACTGGTTTCCCAAGAAACCACTAATCCAAGTCCTGGCTACAATCAATCAGGGAAAAGTAAATATTTTATTGTGGCTGGAACCAGTCCCCTCAAAATCCAAATTCCCGTTACAAATCACACATGGGCTGAGTCATCCGGCGATACAACGGCAAGGTGATGATGTGGAGCCTTTCAACACGCATGACAGACATGGATTATTGGATCATTATGGGGAAAAAAGGCCACCTGAAATTCAGCTGTCAGACTTCAGCAGCACAGTGAATCTGTTATCATTCCTAAATGCTTGTTTGCAATAATGAAGGTGATACTTTTGCACTTGTGGATGAAATTGAAAAACAGAAGTGAAACTGGAATAAAATTGAGGGGAAAAATAACAGAAATGGAAATGATAAAAGCCAAATCATTTTCATTATCAGGTCTGTTCTCCTGGGAAAATTAGGGCTGACTTTATGTCAAAAAACAGGAAGAGGATATCGCTTCATTTGCACCTATACTTTTCAAGTAATAAACTAAAAACATGGCAGCTCTGTAGTCTGGACCCAGAATAATCTCTTTATTGCCTCACATGTTGTCAGCTGTGGCATATTATACAGCTCCATTTTTCTGTTCATACCTTTCACAATAAAAGCTCTGGACATGTACTGCATAGATTACCAAAGACAAGGGCACAGTTTCTAAATACAAGCGTTATGCATCTCTATGGTGATTGAGTGTTTTGATACTTTAACAGTATCTCTATAGATATGGAAATCTCCCTTTTGACAATATGGGACCATTCAATCTTCTGATGGTTTTCTTGCTTTAATTGACTATTATTAAATGTCAGTTGTGAAATATATCCAAGATCCTACAGTGATGTCTTAACAATGCTACTTCTGTCTGACCAACAGTCCAAAATTCACATATATTCCATTTACAGTTAAATAAAAAGGAGAAAAGGAGCAAATCTTCACATTTAAGAAGCTGGCCATCTGACCATCGAATAATAGATTCATGGGCGAAACGTGTCAGCTCTGGTGACTAGACTAGACTTTCGTGAGACATGCCGGCATTTCAATCTATACACACCAGCAGCACTCATTCAGCTCTGTGACAGCTTGACAGCTCAAAGGAAGAGAGGGAAAAAAATCATGACAGCATTGTCTCAATATAAGGGTTTCCACTGAAGAACCACACACATACTGACACTAAACCCCAGTACATCCTGCAAACATCTCACACTCCTATAATCACAGCCTATCTGCTAACACTGCAGCATGCTCCGGCTACTTCAAACTTTCATGTCAGTCTTAACAAAATGAGAATGAAGACAGACGTGTCCACTGAAAGACTGGCTGCACCATCCTTCCTGTTTCCCTTTTCCTTCTTGTCCAAAGCTTTTCATCCAGCCCCAAGGACACACGTCAGTTCTTCCAACTAATGATAGACATGGACAGCCTGCTCATAAATCCTGCTCTATCTGAGGGCTAACATCCACTGGATCATCCGTGCACTGCAATCTGAGTTATCTAACATCATGCAGAACCCTTTTCTTGTTATTCGCCACTTTATATCGCTGCTGGAAATCTGAATGCAGTGTCTATGCACATACATTTGGTTTACAGAGAGCAAGATTCCCTCTAAGCTCGGCTTACTTCACTCTTCATTGAACATGAGAGCCTTAATATAAATAACTGCAGACATCCAGTCCTTGCAGACAGCTCTGTAAGTACGCAACAGTGCAAATAGCACGTTATGTAATAATTATACGGTATATACGTCCAGAAAATGTACATTTTTTTAAAAAGTGATGTATAATGCATTCTGTGCATGCAGTTTCTTTGATTGGCGTCAGCTCTGAATGTTTTTCTGTAATCCAAACAGTTTACTGCTTTACACGTCATCCGTTTCCTCAGGGTTTGGACCAATATTACTCGATTACACTGTGCTTTAACATTTCTATTAAAGCAAGGACAGATCTTTTCAGAACACTCATTTTCAAGTCGACATTCTTAGATATACTGCAGATCACGGTCCTACTCTGATTTCTTTTCATTAGAGAGCCTTCAGAAGTCTTGCCGTGCTAATATAACATGCTCCCCTCTCTCCGACACTGACGTTAATGAGGCGAGTTCTCTCTCTCTGCCCTGACAGCTTCATTTTGCATTCAGGATTGCTGTTCGAGCTTGATTTTTTTTTTTTTTTTGAGAGAGGAGACAGTGACAGCAAAGATCCAGACCCCTCCCTGCTCTTTAGAGCCTTCTGCTTTCTTATGCTGCGCAGGGCACTCCTACTTTATCATAGCCGGTTGTAGGAATAAATCAAGCCTCAGGGTTGTGGCCTACTGCAGCAACTGTGTGTGCATGTGTGTGTGTGTGTGCCTTTGTGTGCTAAATATGATATGATGAAAACCTGACAGGAGTTTTCTCTGTTCTGCGCTCCTCCCTCTTCAATACAGAGACCACGAACACCTGCACAGTCTAATAGAAACAGCTGCAATACTGCAACACTCAGTCCCTCCCCTGTTTGTACAACACGTGGGGCGGGTACAATACAAATCACGATGCAACACAATCTGACACAACAATGCCAAAATGTACAGCTACAAGAAATTACCATAATAATCACCTTTCAAACACAATGGGACCCTATAAGCTTCACAAAGCAAGAATCTGTTGTTGGGCTGCAACTAACAATTATTTATATTGTCTATTACTTTGCCAATTATTTCCTCGTTTAATTGGTTTGGCTTGTTCCAGACTCTTTCTTTTCTATTATTGCTCTGCATGCTAATAAATGATCTCAATAACTTCTGCACAAGGACTGCAGATGAAAAATAGCCTCTTGTGTAACTGTGGCGCATTTACAACAATGTTTTTTTAATATTATGTGCATGTGCATTGCTCCTGTTAAAGGGATTGTTCTGATTTTTTAAATGGGGTTGTATGAGTTTCTAATCCATAGTCAGTGTATCACCTACAAGCAGGAGTACACAGAGGCTGAGCAATGTACTGCTGTGGACTGAGGCAGCAGCACAACACATTTTATCCAACTAAAAGGTCACACCTAAACAAAGTCATACCAGTTTAAGTGAATATTTACATTTTGTTTTTACCAATTTATCTTGTTTTACATCCATCTGCTCTCTTCAAAATTACCAGACTCCTTTGGTCATTTGGTTTCATGGAACACAGTATTTGCTGATTCACCGCCGCCTGATGTGGTTAAGTTTGTTTGCTGTTGTGCGATTTTGGTGTTTTCAAGGGTTCTTTCTGTTTCACCAAAGCCACACAATCCCACAAAAAACTTAACTAATCAAGGCAGCAAAAGACAAGCAACTCCTGTGTTGTACAATGTAAAATTCTAGTTTTTGTCAATGGAGTCTGGTGGCTTTGAAGAGAGTATCGAGCAGCTCCGGTCCCCCATCAGAAAGGGCTGTCTGACGGCAGGGTAAAGTGGTGAAAGTACACCTAAACTGATTTTTTGCTGTTGTTTTTTTAATACATTCAGCTGCTGCCCCCATCAACAGCAGTACATTTCTTAGCCTTTGTGCTGGTACTTCTGCCTGTTTCTCCAGTCTGGGGGGCGTGAACACCGCCATCTTTTGTACATATACAAAAACTATGGATAAGTGCCTCATACAATCCTTCTTCAAAACATCCAAACTAGCACTTTAAATTAACTACTAAATATATAAACAGTTCCTGTTGTTGTGGGCTGCCTAAATGATGTCCTCAAGTTGCTTGAAAATAATCAGAATTGAGAAGCAGAGACACATAAATCCTAGTTTTTACTACTTGGTATCTGTCTTAAATGATGAATCCACAACTAAAATAGCTGCAAAACATTTCTTTGTTGATTGAATAATTGAATTCCTGACAAATGGATTTAAAACTAACTTGTTTCATGGCTGGAGTATTGGATTGCAAACATGCAAAAGTCTAAATAACGACTGGATAAACCCCCTGTACACCTCATGCAAACTTTTCCCATGAGGAGAATAACAAGTAAAAGAGCCGCAGCTGATAATCAGGCTGCCACTGGAGCATACAGTGTTATGTCCTCCTGCAGGAGCGCTCCGTGTTCCAGCAATCGTTGCCATGTATGAAACAGATCGCAAACCGAAGATCAAGATTCATTCCAAAAAGCTTTTCAAAATGATCTACTGGAACAATAATAAGGTAACGTTTGCAACAATTTCATAGAAACTAAATAAACCTTCCTGTATGTCATCAAGCAATCACTAATAGCTGAAAAGAGTTCCACATATTTCCGTGACAGAGACAAAATGAGGCTGTTTTTCTACTTTGAGCGAGTCTGTAGCACGCTGAAATGATGGAGATAACCGTCCCACCATTTTTCATTTCTCCTCAGGCTCCAGTTTCTGCTGATTACAGCTGCTCTCATTTATTCCAGCTGCTATCAGACCACTTAACAGCCGTGCTTGAGGGACTCAGTTCTTCATTCAGTTTTGACTGCTACAGTGTAGTGCGATGTTTATCATTATGTGTTTTCAGTTACAGTATGAGCACGCAGCGTGTTTTTTTGTCTATTGTTGTGATTGTGAATGAATTAAACTAAACGGTGAGCTTATAATAAAGACCGAGCTGAATCAAACAGCTGTACCTGAGGCGTTCTGCATGCTTTTCATAATTATTTACAGTGTTTCTGAGTGCAGAATAAATGATTAGTTTGTGTCATATATTTATGCATAGCGCTGCGAGCAACAGAAGCCGGTTCGTGGGAGTTTCCTCTGGTTGCATAGCAACTCACAGCGAGGTGACTCGCATTTCTAGCATTTGACACCACCGATGTACAATACAGTGTGATGCCTATCAGCTTGAAGGAGTCACCTGTGGATGTTAAGGGTTTTTAAAAGAATTAGCTGTGTGTGTATAAGGATGTCGGGCAGCCATGTTTAAGCCAATAAGCCGCTCTGTGTCTGTTAACTTCTGCTTAGTCATCAACCTCGCTGAACATTCACCGACTGTGATGCTCTTTTTCCACCTCAGGCCGACTCTGTATTTCAGAGTCTGAATGAGCTTACTGTTTGACTGCCAGCTTCTCCTCAGAGAGACAGAGACTGAAAACGTGTGTGTGTGTGTGTGTGTGTGTGTGTGTGAGAGAGAGAGAGAGGGAGGCTGGGGCTGCTGGCATAACTCGGAGGCAGTCACACAGCCCAGGCAGGGATTTTAAGAGTATGACCTTCCCAGTGTGATGCTGCCAGGTTTGGGATGCATGACCACAGCTGCTGTACCCTTTACAACAGGGAGGCGGGACTAAATAGAAGAAAAGGACACTTGTCTTCTTCTTATTCGGCCGGACGAGGCACTGATTTGTGTCTCACTATCACGAGATTGGCCGAGTCAACCGAGACTGCATGTCTAGCTTTCTCTGTCATAGGACTATGGGGTAATGTTTGGTAATGTTGGCACAGAGAGATATTTTTGTGAGCTAGCTGTGACCTGCAGGGACCAGATGGCCTATTGCATGTGTACTTATTTACTGTCATATAGCAGCATTATCTCAGAAGTCCTGAAGCACCATGGCGGTGTTGAGTATTCACAACATTTCTTCTTTAAAAACGCTGCTCTTTTCTCTGATTTATATGATTGTAAATTTAAAATCTTGAGTTTTTAGCGCTGCTGGTCGGACTTTACTGTGAAAAACACATGAAGCCACAAGAATCTGGATAAAATGACTGAATGAAACATTGGAAAAAGGCAACACAGAGGTGCAGAACAATGACTTGCTCCCGTCAGTCAGTGAACAGCCAGAGAGAGCACTGTATTATATACCGTACGACCTTGTTTTCACTTGTGATTCAAAGCTTTGGTCAAAGTTTTACAACTAAACCATTTGCATGACAACTGAGCAATTTTATCCACTGATGAAGGTCATGAGCTATGTGTGAAAACATCCTCTGAAAAACCAAGAAAGTCGACCTTGTGATAAGAAGAAAAAGGTTCAACTTTGTCATTTGGGCTCTGGGGAAGTTTGATGAGTATTTTCACTATTTTCTCTCATTTTAAAGATGAAACATTCATAACTTCATTATCAGTAACCCCTCATTTGACCTCAGGGAAGGGCGAGTGGCGGGGTACACCATAGACAGGTTTCCTGACTATCATGGAGCTAGATGGCCCAACATGGGCTAACCACTGCATCAGCATGTCAGCGAAAATGACCAGTAGATTAATAAAGAAATTAACTAGCAAGTGCTGCCCTCCATGACACAAATAATAATGCTTCAGTAGTCGAACCCAAAGGCATTTCATTGACATTCATAGACGCCTTTACAACGAGTCACACACGACGCGGTGACATGTGCTGTTGTGTGTTTGTGATGCGATTAGACGCCGTGGAAATCGTCTTTCTGTCTCCGACCTACTGTTGACATTCAGGCCTGATAAAGACACCGTGAAGAAGAGATAAAAACCCAGAGGACGATAGAGAGGCTAGGCTGGCTGTCCTGTCCGATAAACACACAGCACAGATACCAGACGCTCCAATATGAGCCTTGAATGACACCTGTCAGCATATTTGACAAAGATAATTGTTAAGTGTTAATGTTTGTTTGCAGTAGCTACAAAAGTGCGACATCTTAATCTATACAAGCGGATAGAAACTACATTTTCTAAATCCATCTCCTGAGAACTTTATTGGGCTTAAAGTTATAATGAATACAAAAAAAAAGATCCATCACATTGTTCATCTTCTGTTTCCAGAGCCTTCTTCTCCCATTAGATTATAATTGTGCCTCATAATTCCCCTTTGGAAACACTTGTCATTAATAATGAATAAGAATCTGCACAACTCTTTGGCATTGGTAGAATATTTTTATGGAAATTCAATGCATCTTAAAAAACGAATTACTTAGTGAGAGAGAAAAGGCAAACCATTTTGTATCATATAATCGTAGGGGGTGCATTATTTCCATTCATTGCCTTCCATTTTAACATGGACTTAGTGAACATAATATATTTTATGTGATGCTTCTAGTCTTTAAAACTAAAAATAGCATCAATGTTTGGAGCACACAATAAGTTACTCTGGGATTAATTACAATAAAAGCTCTGAAAATCAGAAAAATGAAGCCATGTTCATCAGACTCACAGCCAACAATAACTGCAATATATACTGAAGTGCTGCTTCTATTTACTTTACTTTTAACTCCTTCATTCAGCAGCATGGCAGCTTTATGGAGGAACCTGGACATCTCTGCCGACCCAGCTGCTCCTGTCTGAGTCCCCACTCAGCATGAGCAGCTAACCAGCCGGTGTATGCAGGCAGAGGCAGGACAGATGCTGACACTGGTCACTGAGAATTACACCATCAAGAGAGAGGTAGAGGTGAAGGAGAGGAGGAGGGTGTGTGTGTGTGCGTGTGTGTGTGTGCATGTGTGCATGTGTGTGTGTGTGAGTGTTTGTATGTATTACAATGAGTTTTATAAAAGGATAAGCGAGGAAAACTTGGGAGCTAGCTGTACTGAGATGAAGGATGAAAAAATTGGTAGTCAAGGGTGTTCAAGCTTTACTTCAGATGGATAGACAAATCAACTAACAAAACAGCAAAACAGTGAAAGTGTGACTTCAATATTTGGGCAGCCTGATTTCAGAAAATCATGTGAAATGACCACGACTTCTTAACACTGAATTCTGTGCTGGTGGCACTTAATGTGTGGAAATTAAGTGCCACCAGCTCCATTTTCGTGCTGGTTTAACTTCTTCACTCATTGATGTGATTGTCATGATTGACAGCGATGTAATGTTTAAATGGCTTATGTCACACTCCAGTGGGAGAGGGGGAGGTGGAGAACAGGGTTTTTTTCCCATGTGAAAACAAAAGTAAGTGACTTTTTCCGTAACTTAGGTTTTTTCCGTAACTTCCTGTGCTCACTACACCCTCTTAACTACTTCATTTCGGCATTTTCGTACATTCATTTACTGTTTAAACCTTGGTCAGTGGTTTTCTAGCCAAAATTCACAGAAACTGCAGCCTTTCTTACAACCACATATCGTACGTTTATGTAAAATGATGTGTGTACTATTTTTAGAACGCTCCGCTGTTTCACAAAATTGTCATCATGGATTAAGGTAAGGGTCCTCTGATTGCTTGAGTTGTCCAACCAGCCATTCAAAGCTTTTCAATTTACGATCATAGCAGACAACAAAAACCAGCAAATATTCACATATCAGAAGCTGCAACCAGTCAACTAAATGAACTGATTAATGCATGAGCAACATCTCCTCAGGTATTAAGAAACCGAACCAGCTGCAGCTCTACAGCTTGACGCCTACACTGCATCTGAAGTTCAGCTGATCACTTACTGTTGTTTGTGACTGAGCTCCTGCTCCTTGTTCACCAGGTCCTGTTTGAGGTTGGCAAGCATTTCCACAGAGACGTCCACCTGCCGAGAGAGCTCCGAGGCCTTGTCCTCCAGGTCTTGTTTCTCCTGGCTCAGACGTTCGCTCTCCAGCTTGGCCCGTTCCAGCTCGGAGCTCTTCCTCTCCAGCTCTGACTGAAGTCGACCTACACGGGCCGCTATTTTCTGCTCCACCTACGAGACAAGAGGCACTTTAGCTGCCTAATGTTCCGCCATAATCACATTTTATGAAATATAACTAGCAATGCAAATGAGGTCATTAACCAAGATAAATAATCAACATGTTCATTGACAAAGATTCCTTTCTGCAAACGTCTTCACTTATCCACGTTCAACATGTACATCCAACAGCTTCATTAGTTTGAAGAAAATATTTTCTCCAAAGTAAAAGGCAAAATTAGTTTGAAGAGTGCTCAAAGCCCTGATGAAATCATTGAGATGAAACTTAATTTAACTCTCTGAGTACTTCATATTATCTACAAGCAGCCAGAGGAAGAAGGGCTTCATTAAGACCACAAATTGACATAATAAAATCAGCAATCATATTCAGAAAAATCTGAAATTATTATACTGGACCTGTACAAAAAGTCTTCATATTATAAAACGTTTTTTTTGTTTTAGTTTTTTTGACTAAAAATGTGACTCAGTGACTTCCAAGTATAAAAAATAATTTCTGAGACAATTAAGCTTCTAAGTTCCTCTCTTAAAGCAACAATGTGCAGATTTCTTTGTGTGATTACAGCGTCTTTAAAATCAATCTAATAAAATGTTTTGTTTGTAGAAAATCTACTGAACTGATGGTATGTGTCAACACTGGCAAATAAAGTTAATTCTGATAACCATAATGCTGTTACTGACCTCTTCAGACAGCTTCTCCAGCCGTTCATCCAGCTCCAGACGCTCAAACGCCCGAGCCTTCAGCCTGGCCAGGCCCTCCTCGTAGGCCGCCTCCACTGCGCTCGCCGCTACATTAGCTGCCACTGCTACAGCTGTGCTGGGGTTTCCATGTGGACCCGGGTCTGCGGATGTCATGGCTTTCTTCATAAAAATCTCCCCCAGGGGAAACTCCACATTGGGAATATACCGGGCTGCAGTGTTGGAGTTAGCCGGGGTCAAACTCAGGTCGTCCGGACAAGGAAGCTCACGACAGGGGAAGCGGCGCTCCTTCAAAGCTGAAGGCCGCAGCGGCTCAAACGGGTCGTTGTTGTTGGCAGGTGCGAGTAGAGCTCCCTCGGCCACTAGCGGCAGCAGAGCAGCAGCATCACAAACACTGTTGGATTTGGAGAGGACGTAGAGGGTCTCGTACGTGTGGTTGTACTCCAGGTGGGCGCGTAAGGACGACAGGCTTCGGAAGCGCTTGTGCTCCCCGCAGCGAGGACAGCGGTATGGCAGGTCCAGAGAGGCCATTCCGTGCAGTAACTGCCGGAGGAGGGGGGGCGCTCACGCGGCACAACGGTAGCGCCAGTATGAGGGCACAGAGCACCTGACAGGTCCTCTCATGGTGAAAACAGGGCAGCAGGGCAACAACGGCAAGTCAAGAGGAGGAAGAGAGATCCCATGTGCGACGGAAGGACCCAGCTCAGTCACATGACCACACATAGTGGCAACATTCAACTGGTCTTTTCACTTCATCCGTCATGGTTCCCCTGCCTGATGTCCTGGAAACGGAGAAAGAAAAGAACAAGTGAGTGCTTTAAAATGTGACTTTTGGTAAAACATAGAAAAAGAATCAAATGGAGCAAAATCATATTTGACAGAAAGTTAAAAGCTCATCATAGCCAGTAATTTGTCATATCTGCCCGAACTAATGGAAATTGTTTTTGGTACAGTATCTTATTCTCTGCAGCACAAATAATGCTAATGCATGTCAGTGGTATGTGAGAAGGGGGCTAGAGGGAAGAGTTTAGAGTCCTGATGGCTGTGGCTGGTGTTTAGTCTCAGTGGAAGAGGTGATGAGCAGGATGTGAGGGGTCAGATATTCAACTGAAGGGAGTGGTTTCCCTATGACTACACATGCATTAGTCCACCGGAGTATTTTCCACGTTTCACTGTCCATGCTGTCGTGCCATAACTTAAATCAAATGGTGAAACAGGACAAGAAGAAGCTGCTGCTTGTTCTGGTATATTTTTTAAACTCTCTAAGGAAGTTTAGTTGTTGAGCTTTTGCAAAAATATGTTCAAACAGAGATTCCACTGCAGGTTATTGCTAATGTGCGTTCCAATTAATTTAAAAGAGTCCGTGTTGGAGATGGGGTCTCCGTTTATTTGCATGGTTATTTTTGGATTTGGCGCGCAGCGACAGTCATTAATGAGTTCTTAGGTTTTGGCTGTGTTAACCAAGTGACAGCTTGGGCCACCTTGGTGCAGTGCTGGGTTTCATCATTACTGGAGATGGGGCCTACAATGGCTGAGTCATCAGCGCATTTAATTTTAGCTCACTATCTTTTTTAACTGCAATTTCAAAACATTATAATAGGGAAACCCTGGGTGCTCCAACGGTCCTTTTCAATAAATATAATAGTTTAATTACATTCAGATGAATAATCCTGCTACTTGAACCTTTACAGCCTCCTGTTGATTCATATAAATGACTGTTGTTACAACTGTGATATGATCCACAATATTGGAGGGAATTACCATCTTTACATCATTATGATTAGATATATTTCTATATTATTTATTTAATGCAAATTGTAATTGATTGAGATTGAGGAACTCCTCCAGCAGCCTGCTGTGTCTGAACTCTCTAAGAATATTGATCTGTAAGTTTAGTGGTCGTGCAACATGAAACCTGCATTTCACGAAGAGTTAAAATGCAAACTCTTGCTCTTGCACCCTGAAATACTCCGAGGAAAACTGGGGGCAGAGTCGGGAAAAGGAAATGGCTCCATTAGTGAGAGTGCTTGTTAGCGCCAACATCATCTTGTAGTCTGAAGTCTACGAGGTCAGCTGGACAATACTCCGAGTCCTTTACACGGGGGTAACCTACACTCCACTAATCTGCCATCTGAGTTGTGTCCATGTTATCCAGCCTGCGCCTCTGCAGTTCTTTGTAAAGCTGAAATGTTGCCTTTTAATAAAACACAGTAGAAAGAAAAGAAAAGATGAGCCAATTAAGTGCTCAAAAAAGAAAAGCAAAGCAGGCTGTTCAGCTACTTTTCTTAGAATAATTTATGAAGAACAATGCGATTATATTCACGACTGGCAAGAAAATAATTAAACATATTTTCAAACATTTAAATCATTTCATTTATTTTTGCCATCTGCTACTTAGATGCAGAGCAGAGTCAAGCAACCGCAAGAGCACTGCATCACCGTGCTGATTAAATTACCGAGCACTTGATGCCTCTGGTGAAAAAGACATGCCAGCCTTCGTTAACTCCCCAGCATCAATTAAAATGCAATCCTCTGATCAAGCAAAAATATTTTTGCAGGATCTTTAGGTTCCTTCAGGAACTAGTTCACTGAAAACGGGTCTAAACCTGGTACTCTGGACTGTGAAAACAAAAATAGGTCTTGACTTGCATAACCATAAGAATCCTGCTACAGAGGTCTTTGTGTTGAGATGGTTTCAAACAATGACTAAATTCATCTGGGTATTTCTGTGGTTACGTTTCACGATTGAAAGCAGAAACAACCTAACATCACAGCCTGCCAGCAAAAGTTCAAAACATTTACTTCTCATAAAAAAAATTATGAATGTCAATACAAGATGATTCATTACATTATGTTGGACAGCAGCTTTCTATTCTAATTCAAAATGCTACTTTTCAGAACAAGAAAAAGCTAAAAAAATGTCACGTAGCTTTGACCATTTCTGGTATTAATAATTTGTCCACAGAACCCTAAAGCTCAGTGTTGCTCCACCCGATGAAACAAAGATCCTGACCGTCAAGTTTTACTGAATACTGAACACAACTCATCCAACAAATGACAACATTACTGTAATTTGTTTCCTCTTTTTTTTTACATCAGTAACCTCAAAAGCAAAGTTGGGACCAAGTTATTGTTTTGTAAGTCCCAGGTCCTAAATGTTGGACTTTCGAGTCCTAAATAAGTCATAATTCACTCTGTGCCAGGTTTAATGCCATTTTAAATTTTAATGCATGATTTTTCCAAAGTCAGTGGGTATTCTTGTTAAATAATTGTGATCTCAGTATTAACCAAAATAATTGTAATCATGATTTTTGATACGACTGAGCAGCCCTACCCTCAACTTATGGATTATTTTATTCATTTTTTCAGCTCTACTATGAATAAACCTTGTTTTGCTTCAGCAGCAGTCTTCAGATATCAATCAAAAGAAGAAACAACATAGAAATGATTAACAAAAATTCTTCAAGCGTTTTCAAATTTGTATTTATTTGTTGAAATAAGTTTGTCAAAAGAAGCGCTACTGAACCTAATCAGAAAAAAATGTGCTGACACTGCACTTTCATAGCATGCAGCATAGTTTGGTTGAAGTATTTTTAAGCCAATAAGCTCAGGTCACAAGTCATTTGTATTAAAGTCCCGTTGCAATTCTTTTTGGTTTTGCCAAGTCGGGTCTAAAGTCATTCATCTTGTGACTGGAATCCACATCATGTGAGCAGAGTCTGCACCTCCTTGTGGGTTGCAAACCCAAAAATATTAAAGACTTGACTTTGGGTGCTGTTTCTGCCAAACAATCAGACTCAACACGGTCTGCATATCAAGTAGAGCTGATGTCGCAGAGCGGGCACAGTCTGTATAGTAACACAGAGCGTTTAGACATCTCCAGCCGGGTAACAACGGTCCCAGACTGATGCTTGAACCAGAACAGACTCTCACACACAACTTTCTACAGCAGCTATTAATGAGAGAAGCAGTAGGCACAGACATTGGCGTGGTAATCACAAATCACAGATGCAGACCGTTCCTCACTGAGGGCTTATACACTGGAAATCCCCAGAAGTCACTGAGACTGTTATTAGACGTCTGGTGAGGCTGGAACGGGGAGTGTACTGGCAAGCCGTGGCCACTTATTAAAGGAGGAGGATTTCACAGAAGCAGTCACTACACTGCAGACAGAAGGCATTCCCATCTGCTTAAAATTACAAAGTGAGGTATTTAACCGGGCAGGAAATGGAAGGAAGTGAGGCTGTTTGGGAGCCACATGTCACATCCTGCCAACGGAGCTCAGCTGAGACGTCCCAGAGGAACGCCTTTAATGTTGTATTGTGATTAATCACACACAGAGCCATGTCAGCTTCCCTCATTTCTACTATCGCCAAAGATCTGTATCTTTTTTGGAGTACATGTTCTGCATTTATTTTGAATATTTAAAAAAAAAATTACAAAATGTGTGGTGCAACCAGTGGTTACTGTGGTTTCACACTGACACACTTATCATCAGCTGTTTTGTGCTTCCCCCCCCATATTCTTTGTTTACTTTCTTATAAAATGAATATATTCTGAGTGGATCTCACCATCAGAGAAATCTGTAAACTGCAGTGAATGATGTTCTGTTTATGCAGATATTTTTTCTGTGCACTGACTAGGGCACAGCGATTAATACAATTATATTCTTAGCTATAATTCTGGCTTCAAACAATTACGAAAAAACAACATTATTGAGATAATTATAACTATTCAGCAGATTGTGGCAACACCTGACAACACTGATAGAATGTATTATGGTATATTATATATTTGTTATTTAAATTTTTTTTTTTTTACTTTACATTCATTTTTTTTATCTGTTTTTAAAAAAAAGTTAAATAATGCTTTAAGTTCAAGAAAATTAACTGTTTCTGCAACTGTTACTAATAATGCATGATGTTTTCAAAAATCAGTGTGTAATCTTAATATATAATAAATAACTGGGATCTCAATATTGACCAGAATAATTGTGATCATGATTTTTGATATGATTAAGCAGCCCTACCATCAATTTATGGATTATTTGATTTATTGTTTCAGCTCCACTATGAAACAAACACATTGTTTTACTTCAGCAACAGTTTTCAGAAATGATTAAAACATCCGTAAAATGAGACAGTTTAACAATATACCATGTAAAGATTTTTAAGCTACAAAATCTGCATTTGTTCTGTAAAAATCAATATAAACCAGAAGCCACCATCTTTACCAAAGCAGCTGTCCCATCTGCACCAACAATACAGTGGTCTCTACACTCTGACTGCCAACTCATACAAGAGGTCCTTTAAGTAAAGGCAGGAAACTCTCAGTGCTTCGTTGTCACTCGCTGACTGATCAGAAGCACATCTGCTACAATCCCAAGGCCACATTTTGTGTCTGGGCACTATTTTGGGATGCGACATGCACAGAACGTCTCTGTGATAATGATTGCACAGAGCAGCCACCTGGTGCTACGGCATAATACCACAGATAATGGCATAACTACCCACCATTAACAAGCACTGTGTTCAACTTCTGTATTTCACAACATCTTTAGTGTTTGGTAAAAGCATTAAGGAAATATGCTGTTCATATTGATGCTTATTATTGGGTTTATCTTTCTTTTTCCTTCTGTTTTTCTACTGTGTTCAGCCTGATTTATGTATTGTGAGTCCTGGTCTGACGGGAATACATTACTAAAGATCTGGATACTGTTCCGACGACATTTTTTGACATGACAGGCCATAAAAAATATCAAACTAATTGCTTGTTTGCTTGTTTTTTCTCTTTGAGTCTTGAGTAACCCTAATGCAAAGACTTTTAATGACAAGCTCCTTTTTTAAAGGCTCTCTGCTTGGAAACAGTATGAATCTCATTTTCATTTGCTATCCCGTGCAGCTTTCAGACGGTCAAACAAGCCATTAAAGTCCATCCAATCAAGCATATAGACGGACATGAGACAGAACAGGGGTTTCGGTTTGACCGTGGTTCTTTACAGCAAGGTCATGGGTGAGGGTGGATGTATCAGGGCTGAAAGGCTCTTAATGTATTGCTGTTTACATCGAGGCAGGAACCTGAAGTCGAGGGGAGGCTGAACTACAGAGGTTGCAAACTCCACAGTCAATTTCTATCGAACACCTAAAGGTTTCTGAATGTAAAGTCAGGAGGAAGTCACACTCAGATATTCTCACAAAGAAAGAGAGGATAAAGCTTTAGAAAGGTGGTGACAAAGGGCAACAGAGGAGCAGAGGTGTGGCTGACAGGAAGCTGCAGAAATGGGAGAAACGGTGGGAGAGGTATGCAGCAAGTGTTTCACAAATTGTAAAGAAGTAATCGATAGCCAAGAGCACATAGCCACTGTAAAGTAAAAGTGAAGTTATGTAAGCTTAACAGGAGACTTTGCTGTTAAAAGTAGGGCAACATTACAATGTTATTGTTTATTAAAGGCACCCTGTGGCATTTTCCACCATTACAAGCAGTGTGGAGCAATGTTTTTATGAATGGATGCCTGCTGTGCTGCTATATCTGCCAATATTAAGGTTCAAAATATGAGTGGTTTTATCAGTGGTAGCTAACCCGTTAGCTCAAGAGAATTGACAAGCAACATGGTGTCAAAAAATATAATTAGAGCCGGACTCATATGGGATTTTTTTAGACTAATGTCGATATTGATTTTAATTAATATAGCAATATAACCAACCAAGATAACCAATATGGTGGCTGAGACAGTAATTCTTTGAGCTGGAATAAAAACAGACCTTATTTAAGTGAATTGTACACTGAGAGTGCTGGAGGATGAAATAGCCTTGATATACAGGAAACCCGGGAGTGATGCCAGGTATGTCTTGTGCATATCCCGGAAGATGCAAGTGTGCATACAGGGTGTCGCGCTTTTAAATGAACATGATGTGAATCAGTGTCATTATTTTGGGTATGTTAAATGTGATTTTTCATTTAGTTTTCCAGGAGAAACACGCTGATCAGTGATTGCCGCTGATGGCGAGGCTAGCAGCTTGAGTGGCGGCTCCAGCAGAAACAGTGTGTGCGGGGGTGAAGGAGAGGCCCACTGTAAAGGGCTGTGCTATAAAAAACACTAAATGAATGCAGACCCATTTACTATTTGATTACATCCATCGCTCAGCCCTAATCAAGGATGAATAAGCACTCAATCACAGTTTTGAGACGTAAATATGTTAATACGGATTTAAAAAACAGAGTATTTCTAGTGTACTTCATGTGATTTTTGTGTTTGGGTTCTGCTTCGGCCTTCAGAGTCAGACTGTTGTAACACAGCAGGAAACATTAATGTCAAAGCAGGTATTTACTCACAAGATATGGATCACAGATATGTGTTCACTGGCTAACACTTTGTGTACACAGCAGTACTTAAGCAGGTTTAATTAGGAGGTATGAGATGCTCTATTGCAGCTCTGCATACAGCACCCTGCTGTACCTGCTGTGCTGCTGCGTCCAGCACAGCAGCTTTTTTTTTTTTATCTACTAAAGAGTAGTAGACAGAGGCTAACATGAGGGTTTCAACCCACAAGCAGATCTGTGCTATATATTTTAATATTTTAACTGAACACTCACTGCAAGCCCAACATCCCAGCAGGTGATCCCTCTCTGACTCTGCCTATAGGTCACTGTCTCTTTAAGGCTCTTTCTACCTTCTGCAGCCCTCTTCAAAGTTTTTTCTCACACCACCCGTGGTCAAAAAGTGTAAAGTCAGGTAATCTAGGCTACCTCCCTGCGCTCTGCGTTCCTGAACATTGATTTTGTGATGCATTCTTGATTTATTAGATCTGAGCAGGGTTTTTTAAATCTCTGCTCTGTGCAGCTGTTAGCAACATAAACAAGACAGAAAATGAATATGTAGGTTTCAGTTTAAATGTTTCTCTTTGGTGCATCTGTCTGTGCCTTAAATCACTGTAAATACAGATGGTTTTACTTAGTTTTCACAGACTGCTGGTTATCGCAGAGAAAGAAAATATTACAAATATTCCAGATTATTAAAAGCGTAAGAGAGCCGAGGAACTAATGTCATGACTCTCAGTAAAGGAAGCATCCTGTTAGCTCAGGTTCAGCACTGAAGTCACACCTGAATAGGAATGGATACAGCTTGTTTTCTGATAATTCAAAAAAGAAATATTTTATTAACGGGGCAAAAGTCTATTTTTGTATACTCCTGTGTGAAATACATAATTGGCAAATGAAAAGTACTGAGTATTTTGTCATTTAACGAATAACTTTAGTGCAAAACAGATGAACAGTTGAGTGAAATTATATAGAAGAAATACATAAATATACTGTATATACATACATCAGATTTTCTGAGAAATCTGAGTCAGTGCTTGTTGTCATCAATTAAGACAAAGTAATTGTGTATCACAATATCTCCATATACGATTTAACAACACAATTTCCATTGAAACATGATAAATTATCATATTGAATTATCTCCCAGCCTCATGTTCTCACCACCTTTCAACCCAATGTGCGACCTTGTCCTTTTTGGTATTGACTGAACTGAGATTTAATGTTGATTAATGTGTTTATTAAAGGGGGGATCTGTTTGGATCTGCATGGATTCTTTGAGAGCTTCTTCAAATAGCAGAGCCTTTTATGCCAAATTTAACTATAAGGGTAATCTCTTGACATGGGTGCCAGACTAAACTATACTTTCATCTGAAAAACAAGCTGCCATTACCAGAAGCACAGATGCACAGTAACCCCAGTTGCTACATTATCTGGTGAAGATACTGCAGACTATGCTGCAGTCATTGCAACTGAATTCTTAAACTCTGCACCATGTGCATAAAACATCAGCTGGCCCTCGGGCTACACTAACGACGTGACTGTTAAAAGTTCAGCTCCAAAAGATGAGCGCCGACTGATCAACCTGGTCCGAATTCATTCATAAATAATACAAGTCAACAGTTAGAATAAAATGTCACCCCGCCTCTGATGCCAGGAGCTCCAACTGGCAGTCAGGTGAGATTTACTCCTGCCCGCCTCTGCTCTCTGATAAAGATTTGTTTTGCTCGGAGGTGTGGGGAGCAGAGTGAGTCAAGGTGTATCATAGCAGTCATGCCACTCCTCTGCAAAGCTTCACCCAGAGATGCTGCGGCGCTGAACTCCAACTAGCAGTTTGCAGTATATAACACAGGAGGTGCCGAGACCGTATGAGAGGTGTGACACGAGCATCAGCCTACGCCTCAACAATGGAGCTGTTCCACTGCTGGTATTCGTCATGTGTCTAATGTGCTCCTCCCACTCACACGTTATGGTTTTAACAGTCGATGCAGTGATAAAAAAATGAATATACAAGTAAATAAAGCAGAAGTAATTCACACTGCAGAACCCTCTGCATAATACACAGTATGACAGCATTAATATATAATGTCACTAAAGACTACAAGGACTGTGACAGCAGTGGTTATGGACGAGAACCCTTCCCAGCTCTGACATGTTCTGCATTATAATATTTTGACTCCTTTAGAAGCTCAATGAGAGGTTTAGTGAAAGCCCCTAATGCCTTCGAGGCTCCTGCATGAGCATGTCAAAGTGTGTTAGTCCTGAGGAAAGCCACGGGACGGCTTTGACAGGACGATCTCACAACCTGAGGCTCCTCACCTGACAGCAGAGGGCAAACCTGACCACTTATGTTCAAGCACACATCGGTTTTTATACAGAGACCAGACCAAAACATTTCGTCTCATGTGACAGTGTTGTCATGACACTCCACTTCTTTTGTATCTGCTTTTTCGATATTTTAAGAAAACAAGAAAAACTTTCTCCAAGAGGTACATATGACATTTTACATATGTCTAAGAACCATAATTAACCAATGGATTCAGCTTGGTGATCATTTCTTACATCTGACAAACTCCTTTATGTTAGTGTTTACCGAAGCTGCTTTGTTTAACAAATCTCATCAGTTTTATCCTCAAACTTATCCTATTTTCTACTGTAATGATGAAAGACATTGTTTGAAAGTTTTTGGTTTGGTTTGTTTGTCAGCAGGATTACGGAAAAACTACTTGCCTGATTTGTTATGAAACTTGGTGGAAGGATGGGCCAAGGTAGAACACATTGGATTTTCAAGAGGATCCAATTCAACACAAACTATTTTTTTACTTTTGTTCATATTGCGAGATAAGGCATGGCCTTGACTGGGATCTGCGCCCTCAAAGTACCTTCTAGCTTTATCACGTTTTCTAGTTGCATGACATTACTCACACATGTCAAGCTCAACTTGTTTATCTTGTAAGTCTGTCATCTGCTAGACTACTTGAAAGCTCTATTTCCCCTCATTTTCGCTCCTTAGGACCCCAATGTGCTAAAAGATGCTGTATTTAAAGGACATCTTGGGGCTTCTCTAGCATTAGCAGGCACAGTGTTGCTGAAGCTCACTAAGCTAGCAATGCTAAAGCTGATGCAACATGATGCAACACCAAAGTTATCATCAGATGCCCTTATGTAAAGCATAGTAACATAAAGCTGCTTCCATAACTAACAGTGTATCATGTGAGGATCTGAAAACAATGACAATATAAAAAAAAGGAGTCGCTCATAGTGATGAACCTACAGAGAATCTGCAGCTCTCTTCAGCTTCACAGAGCTTTTATATTAGAGCTCAGCGTTCCTATAGCCTTGTTTTTAGCAGGCAGCTGTTTTCACCAAAAATCAAACAGCTGACAAACTCAGTTAGTGACTAGCTGGTAAACACAGTGCAGCATTTAGCTGCGAGAGAGTCAGATATTTCCCTCAGGAGTTGGTGGAGACCCAAAACAGAGTTAAAAGGGAGAAAAGAGAAGTTACATTCATCAGGAAGACACAAATACTACTCCACATGAATGATAATGTTTCTCCGTATACTGGATGAGTAAATAAGAAACTATTTGTAATAAGTTCGCCAGCTTCATCAGCTTTAAAAGGTGATGCTTATCCGCTTATTGAAGCTTTAAAGTAAGAGCCAGCACTCTATTTAAAGTGTAAAACTGAGCTCGTGTTACAGCCCCCTACTTTTTCAACTGTAGTTTCCAGAAAATACAACAACTTTGTAACTGTTGATGAAAATGATCGATGACTAATGAATAGTAGCTACCTGTCATGCAGCCACAGCATCATTAACACACAAGGGACGAAGGAAGAGTGAAGCAGTATTAATATTCAGTCACCACATGTAAGAGCTGGTGAGACTGAACACAAAAACAAAGCTGAGCACTGCAGCGACACCGAATGAGCGTCGCTGTGGGAGCTCAGGTCAGGACGAGGCTCGAATAGTGAATGAGACGGACTGACTTTCACAAATGTGGGCTGATGGACAGACTCATTCCGCAGCTCACCGCTGTCTGCTATTGATCCGAAGGGCCGGTCGCAGAAACAATTATCCTCCAGTATACATACATCAACAATGCATGCCAGGAGGATGTTGTTAAACACACTAACAGCACTGCCTCCTTCTGATATCGGCACGGCAACTTACAGTAAGGGTGGAGCATATATGAGGCAGCTCTGTTTACATACTGTTTCCACAGACAAGGAAGATGGAAAGAACTCCAGCTTGTTAATGAAGGAATATAAAAAACTAATTGATCTTACAGTTTCCTCAGCAGGTAATAATATGCATTAATAAGTCATACTGAGTGTTTACCTAGTGTTTAGTGGCATTCATTTAAGCCACTGCTGGCTATGCAGGCAGTGCTCTGTATTGCAAATTTGTCAGCAAGTGCTACAATCCAGCTCTGACTGGATAAGATACTCAGTATCTCATATCCTCTTAAAAGAACACAAGCGAGCTTCTTATGTACGTACGTTAAGCCCCCTGTGCTAGCCTAAACAAGACTGGGGACGCAGCTTCTGCAGAGGACGTGTGTGGGAAATGATGCAGAAAATGGCCTCTGTGATTTGTGGCCACATTTTGACTGTCTCTTAGGTCCTCTTATGCTCATTAATCCTGAGCCTGTGTTGGGATGATATTCAAGTTGCTGGTAGAGGAGTGAGAGAATCACCCAGATTAAATATTTCTCATTTCAGCCGGACTTACACATGGCACTCTGTTAATGGGACTCTCTTAATGAGAGAGCATTGATAACATGTCAGTCATAAGGAATATGTCGTTATTCAGAGGTTTGAAAACCTTTAAAACAATAACGAGAAAATACTCCATGAGCGCAATTAACACATTAATGTCAGTATTTTTCCACAGTCAGTCCTTGGCCATCACAAGCTGTCAGAAAAGTTTGAATGCCCCAAGGCCAGAATCATGAGTCTGATCCTTGATCTCCAAGTGATGGTTGGATGAACACCATTTTACAGGCAGCTGCAACAATAACAGAGCGGCCCAGAGACGCCTGGGCCAGCTGTGCATGGGCACAAACACAGTCTTGTTATAATAGAAGGGAATACTGAGGCATAGTGAGTCGTAAATTAATGATTAGCTAAAGGGAAAAACTGTCTGATCACAAGAAAATGAACACTTTCAGCATGAAACTGGAGAACTATGAAATAACACGTTTTAAACAAGGCACAAAGCTGAAAACGAGTCTCCATTTGTCAGGGAAAAGAGGGCTTTTCTTTTGAAGTATACGGCCAGTGTTATTGTATATTTTTCTCGAAAGCTGAAATGAGAAATCGATTGACAGAAGGACTCATCTTCTAGGTCTCTTATGTGAGCATTTGCCGTTTTTCTCTGTTTTATGTCCAAATATCTTTGGATTTTGGACTGCTAGTCAGACGCAACCTGACGTTTAAAGACATCGACTTTGGCTGGAGGAAACTTTGTAGGATCGCTTTTACTATTTTTCTCTTCTCCATGATCACACTAAGAAGTACTGACTGCATATCCACAGTCTGATTTAGTTTATACCTCTGTGCAGCAGACCAGCGATTTTAGTAAACTGCTGAGCCTAAACATCAGTGATCCTTAAAGATTTTTACATTTTCATTACGTAGGCGCAAATAAGCTTGGAGAGTCAGAAACACGTTGTTTGTTTTGGGGTTTTCATACCATTCTTAGACAATTATTCTTTAAATATGTGGTAGGTGTCAGGATACTGACAAACCCTGTGGGATATGTGAATTTTAAAATGTGCACATGAACTAACTGACAACAATTTTGACAGGTAGATCTGCATCTGATTTAACAGATGCAGAGAGGTAACTGTCAGTCATTCATAGATAGATAGATAGATAGATAGATAGATAGATAGATAGATAGATAGATAGATAGATAGATAGATAGATAGATAGTAAAGAAAGCAAGTAGAAATGTAAACAAAACTTTTCTTACTGGCCCAAAATGGCACAAATACAATTTTGTCAACACGCATTCATAAGTTTTCTAGTAAAGGAGAACTTCTATCTGCTGTGGGACTGTGGGTAATAAATATGGGATTTACTGTCACAGTTCTAAGCGCCGTGTTCACATGCATACTGAATGGAAACACTCGTACACACAGGGAGATAACCACGCACACACACACACACCAGTAGGAATATTCTGCACAATAGACAGTAAAATATTCTACAACCGGCCTCACATGTGATCATTGGGAAACCATCTGTCTGCAGTGACATTTACATGATGGCTCAAAACTGCAGGTATGCATATCATAGAATCTGTCCACACTGTCCCTCCACATGTGTGTGCATGTTGTTTGCTGCTGCAGTGCAGATCCAGAACACGTCTCTCATCAGCTCACTTATCTAGTGACAGTTAAGTCAATGTCACTCTACACAAAACCAGATCAAACATGTTTATTTTCTGGTTCTCCTCCTGCAGTTATTCCTCCTCTTTTCAGCATGACTGCCCCAACTTTTGTCACATCTGATTTCTACAAACACAGCAGCATATAGGCCACAGCCCACTGACTCTGAGTCAGATTTCTCATGCACTGTAGTCACATGACAGTTTCCCAAACTCCAGCAGCCCTGCTGTTTGTCACTTCAGCAGTGTGCTGCTCAGGAGAGTTTAACACTTCCCATGGGAATGGTATTATTAGAGTGTGGATATTACAAAGTTACGATTCCACTGGACTCTTTCCTCTTGAATCCAAGTGTGCTCAGAGGACTATGAAAAACCTCACATTTGCATAAAAAAAAAACTCCAGTCTGTGAAAATGGCTGCAAGAAAATAACGTATTCCTGCATTTTAATGGTCAAATTGTTTATGGAAATAAATGCGTTTACATGCACTAAAACAAATAGATGTGTGTGCACCATATAAGCAGGCACATCCAACTTGCAATATAGGCTCATTCTAATATGTATATACAGCAATAGCAGGTACAATCCCCACACATCCAGGCCGAGCAGGCCGGTCAAAGTCTCCAGTCGGTTTAGGCTTTCGATTGAAAACAGCTTAACGACGTGACAGTAAACAGTGGCACATTGGGCGCTAAAAACACATTGATCCTCATATCTGCACTGCACATGGATCAATCACAAGCAGCGTATCATGTGGGTGTGGACGCACGGCATCACCAAATGTCATCATGTAGCAATGAACGCCACCGTAATGACTTTTAAACGCACCAACAGGCCTGGAGTCAGCTTAATGCACGCCGATGCTGATGGCAGCAGCTGTGCCCTCTCGGAGGAAAGGGCGACAGGCTGGCATGTACCCGATTTCCTCCTGTTTTCACAGCAGCACTGGCTTCATCGCTGGACTGGACTCGTTGCATAAATGTGTTGCACAGGAGCAGCGGCGTCAATGAAGCGATAATTAAAAACATGCACACGCGCAGCGACACAATTGTGATCGGAAAAGGGGGTTAAAAAATGAAAGAAATGTGCGTCTCACTCACCTCGCAATCTTCTTCCCATTTTTTTTCCGCTTCTACCAAGGAACCGCTCCAGCCTTCACTGACGTCACGCAGCCCCTCTCTGCAGCAGAGAGCAGCAGGCCTGCAGAGGACGACCAGGGAGGAGAGGCAGAGAGAGGAGGGAGGAGAGAGGCAGAGGAGAGAGAGAGAGAGAGAATGCTTGAACAGATGCAAAAACACGAATCATAAAAAAAAGCATCCCTCCCATCTCTGATTAAGGAGAGGATACTGTACCTGTGAGTAACAGACAGACAGACAGACATATTCCATTGATCCGGCTCAGAATTACAAGCCATTAAAACAATTTGGTTTTGCCAGCTGCTGCTTTGTTTTGTGACTCAATCGACATCAAGTAGAGGGGGGTTGTGAAACATCATCCATGTGTCATAGCTTTTTTCCTGTTCAGCATCTTGTCAATTATCCAAACAATATGTTTCTCAGGCAGTCATGATACAAAGGGGGGCGAAAGGAGTCATGCGATCTATGAACCCCCTCCTGGCTGTTTTTGTTCCTGGTGGTCCACGGCTAAATGAAAAAGGGGCTCAGGGGGAAATATTTCAGTCATAGTGCAGTTTGATTACTGACTGTTTGTTGATTGGACACTTTAAAACAACAGCATAAAACTGTGGCCGCTGTGGCCACATGTGATTATCATGTGGTGATTATAAAGGATAAAACATAGTGCTCAAGAAGCCTCTTAAAGTCAGCTAATTGTCACTTACATTAGCTACTGATCATAGCAGACCGAGGGTGTAAAAGCACAACCCCTGAGTGAAGTGAATTTAGCAATGTTGCATTGTTTGTAAAATAAATTTAAGTTTGTATGAAGATGAATGTGTTATTTGTCTTTTGAAAGTCTTGCTTTAAGATGAGCACCTCAGGAAATATAATGAAGTCCAGCAAGCAATAGTATCGTTTTGAATCTGCATTTTTAATGTCAGTAGTGTCCTCCATTTGTCAGTTGCTTTTTAGATACTTGCAGATCTGTTTGGGACATAGCACCACTAAAAAACAACAGTCATGGGGTCAACAAGTTCTCCAACTCATATGACCACAAAGGTCATTTGTTTTTACCCTCTGATACGACACTAAAAAGCATCTTCTAAGTTAGTGATGTTACCAGTGGCAAAATATCAACACGTCTTCATACTTAAAACGGTTTCACGTTTTAAACTGCGTTATATATTGATTAAAATCACTTGAGCTTAATTTGATTTACTTTTGCATATTTTTTTATATATTTTTTTTTGTATTATTTTAATATTATTTACTTTATTTTATTGTTTTTATTTTGTGTGGGTTTTTTTCCTCTTTATTTAAAATATGCTGTTTGGGTTTGGGATTGGGATTGTTGGATATGTTTAACAATGATAATACCTGTTTGTTATTTTAAGATGTATAATAAAAGTTTTTCAAAAATAACGCAATGGTTGCAGTTTTCAACAGGTGGTGAACACTGTAAAATGGTCTGACTAGAGTTAAAGGTAAGGGGATAAAAAGGATATGTCAGGGCAAAAGTAGAATTAATTGACCTACCTAAGAAGTGAGGTAGTTACATTGGTGAAGTAAATCATGAGACCTGGATGTTAAATTATGTCATTTCAAGTGATAAAAGTGTCAAACGGGAGACAAATCTAGCTCTTTGACCACCAACCCCTCCCATCTTTTGTGATTGGACTTTGTTGTTCTTTATACTCTTTATCCTCACTTCCCTCTTTGCTTTTATGCTCAAGTAGTTCTATCTGCAGCTGCACAGAACTGCAGCACACATCTGCTAGGTTTAGCTGCCTAGTTAGTTTCAGGAAAAGTGCAGGACACGCCCCCTGACATAGTGTCAGGGGGCGTGTCCTGTGGTAAAGTGTGTTAATTTCACTTACACTTTGGCCTTCGTCATATTTACTATGGCCACTAGAGGGCTGAGCTGCTGAACAAACAATCCATTTTTAAAAGGAAAAGTCATCATATTGGATTAAATTCGATTTTATACATGTCTGTTTTAGTTCATCTCCAACAGAATAATAACTTGTATTGTAGAATAATTCTAGAGTCACTTTTCTAACAATGTTTTCTAGTTGTGGTCATAAGACCAACACAGCATAATCAGCTATTGTATCAGTAACAAGCTGTTTATTTCTCTGTGTGTCCCTGAAATCAAAAAGAGAGCACTCTTTGTGTGCAGGGTGACAGTGTGGCAGTCATAACTCTTGCAGCTAATCATACATTAAGTTGCTCTGTGGTGACAGAGAAGAAAATAGAAAAGAGGACTACAAATCTCCTCCCAGGGCTTCATTCTTCAGTTGATGTTTTGGTCCCATGCACCACCGCCCGGGGATATTTTCTGTCCCAGTGATTAAAAATAGATGTTTATTTACAGCAACTTTCATTTGTTTTTGTCATCCACTTTATACACGGTGGTGTAGTGGTTAGCACTCTTGCCTCACAGCAAGAGGGTTGTGGGTTCGATCCCGGCCTGCGGCCCTTCTGTGTGGAGCTTGTATGTTCTCCCCGTGTGTGCGTGGGTTCTCTCCGGGTACTCCGGCTTCCTCCCACAGTCCAAAAACATGCAGCTTAGGTTTAATTGGTGACTCTAAATTGCCCGTAGATGTGAGTGAGAGTGTGAATGTTTGTCTGTCTATATGTGTCAGCCCTGTGATAGACTGGCGTCCTGTCCAGGGTGTACCCCGCCTCTCGCCCAATGCAGCTGGGATCAGCTCCAGCCCCCCGCGACCCGGGTTCAGATAAGCGGTTACAGTAAATGAATGAACGAATGGTTGCTTCTCCTACAGACCTAGGTGTCGCTAAAGTGACGCTACATACAGGATTAGCATGTTAAGTAACCTACATCCCAGTAAACAACACACTAATACAGGATGGGTAGTTTGACTGCAGGTATGGATTGATTATTGAACAGGTCAACCGGGCACGGACCCAGAGAGTCAGGAGCCCAGTTGGCTTTCACTGATACAACAGGAAGGAAAGAGACTTAAAATGACCACAAAGAAACATAAAACACTTACAAACAGACACAAAAAAAGCTAAAAAATGACCAAAATAACTACAAAGAGGTGTAAAAAAAAACTGCAAAGAGACACAAAGAAACACAAAATGACTACAGAAAGACACAAAGCAAAGACATGGACACGTAAAATGACGACAAAGAAACATAGAAAGACTACAAACAGACACAGAAAGACTACAAGAGAACAACAACAAGAAGCAGAGACATAAAGAAAACACAGACTCTTACAATGGTGATAAAAAAGGGGCAAAACAACCACAAGACATAAAAAATTGACTACAAAGACAAAATAAATGACACAAAACTACAGACAGACGTGTCACAACTACAAAGAGACACAAAACAGCAACAAAAAGATGCTATCACCATCTTTGCTGTATGTGGGGGAGGTGGGGGGGTCATCGGTGTGAACCAGCCAAGTATATTTTTATATGATGAAACAACAACAGTGCTACAAGCTACAACAGTGAAAACAAATACAAATCCTAAATGTAATGTGATGAGTCACTTTTGTTAAATTGAGCTTCTGTTACCAAACACAAAATCACACATGATGCTAATCGGTCCACATGGGGAATATCTTTTGATGAGAAGGTTTTATTTAAGGAGCAGTGTAAAACACTTTCTAATAAAAGCTTCCTAAAAGAGTGTTTTCACCTCAACTGCTGTTAGTTATTTTTATGATTTCTAAAATTATGTTACATCAGGGTGAAGGACACTAAAACTTCCTCTTTATACGGTAACATTTTTAGCTCTAACGAGATGAGACTGGAGCGTGAATACACACTGTAAGGTTTGATTTTATTGTAGCTTGTTAGAGAGAGAGAGAGAGAGAGAGAGAGGTGCAGGACTGACAGAATTCCCATTCAGGAGCTCAAGCACCACTTACTGGTCAAAGGCAAGAAGTACACTGTGTAAAGATGTGAAAATACTGTGTTTGGACAAACCAGAATATAACAACTGAGATACGTGAGTTTACACTTCCCACACTGTCCACATAATGTTCTCGGTACATGTGATGAATTTAATATTATGGAGTGCATATATCATACCTTTTTCTGCGCAACACTCCATCTATTGAGGGAAATTTATTTAGATTTATTTAGGTTTAAGTACTGACGTTTAAACACGCAACTGTCAGAAAGCATTATTTTAGATTCAGAATATGAACTGACATCGATTTTGCACAAAAATATCATGATACGGAAAAAGTCAAAGCTATCATCAATCATGTCACTAACTAGAATGAGGGGGAAATCATTACCAGTGCATCACATGATAGAAGTACAGTTTTCAATGTAAAGTGACACAAATGTAATAAAATACAAGTTGTCAGTTGCAGCAACAGAAAACAACCCTGTTTGTTGTGGTTGGATGCTTCGACATCAGGATGCCAATGAGCTGCTAGAATTTGTTCAATAAATTAAGACTTTTTCCTCCTTGTTCCACAGCGATGTCTGAAAAACTCTGGCTTAATTTTGAAATTGCAATTAAGAAGTCTAACCCCTTTTGTCTTCAGTACACAGAACATTAAGGTGTCAAATGGTCCATAATTCATCACACTCCTGCACCTGACAAATTATTCATGCCAAATGTCAACATTTTCCTCTCTAATTTTCCCTGTAAAACTCACAGGAGGATCAAAGATACAGAGTGTTCTCCACGGCCACAGAGTATTCATTTTAAAGCTGTTCTCACTGTGGTAAACACGGTGCCAAAGTCCTGCAGTTAGCAGCATGCCGATGTTATAGAACGGGAATGTTTGGCTCTAAAATTATTCTTTTTAAATGTCAATGTGTATGCACAGGAAACACACACATACACAAATCTGATGCTGTTTTGTTGTTCCTGTACAACTAAAACTTTGACATTTTGAAAATCCTCAGTAATATACAGCTGTGGGCAAAAGTTTATATACAGCTTGTGAAGAACATGTATGTCATGGCAGCCTTGAGTTTTCAATCATTTTTAAAAGGGTCATTTTCTTTTAAAACTCAATATTTGCATCTAGTATCTGTCTTCTCAAAAAAATGATAAAATCCACTGGGTCAATAATACAGAAACAGCAACTTGAGTTATACATTTTGGTGAAGCAGAAAGCTGTATTAATCAGATTTGCTTTGTGGCATGCATGAGACAATGGCCTCTGAGCACAGACATGCAGTTTTGTGTTTATTTGCTGTGTGTTTGTGTCTCTGCGGTATTTATGTGTGTGGTCATTTTGTGTCTCTTTGTAGCTTTTTATGTCATTTTGCCCGTGGTACTTTAGGCCCCTGGGCTTATGTCCGACCAGCCTGTTCAGTAATTCATCAATGGTGACATGGCCACTTAACTTCTTTGATTAATTGACTACAGCTAGTGACTTCTCTGAGACCATATGAATAGAGTCCATATGATACACTAATTAGACTCAGCCTCAAAAACTTCAATGTTAAAGACTAAGAAGCTTAGCGCAGATAAAGAAGCAGATCATTGACTTACACCAGGATGGTCAAGAGTCTATCAAGAACCACCAAAAATCTGTGGAAGACGAGGTGTGGCCTTTGACCCCAATAACATCACATGCATTGAAAAACATGGGGGTCGCAGTGTTGTGTTCTGGGTCTGTTTTGCTTCCAGTGGAACTGATGCTTTATAGAAGGTAAATGGTAAGTATGATTACTTTAAAATTATTTTTCAGGACCAGAAATCATCAAGGCTTGGATGTGCAAACACACATTACGTTTCCGAACAGAAAGGGCTAAATCAGGCTTTTAGAACAGGCTGACCTGAACCCCATCAACAACATGTGGACTGTGTTGAAGTCTGTGTCAGACAGGCAGCTAATCTAGTTAAACTGCACTGATTCTGTCAAGAGAATTGGTCAAATATGGAACTAGAACAGTAGTCGTAGAGTGCAGACATGCGAGGTTAATACTTCACATAATGATGATAATTATAATATAATTGAATTCATCTGTGATTAAGCATGCAAGGTTTGTTAGACAGCGTTTTGTTTTTTAGTACACCTGCTGTTATCAAACCAGTATCTGATAACAGCATGAAACCCATTCAGCTGTGCGTTTTAGTCATTTCTGAGCCGCCGGGGGGGATTTATTCTACCTTATGTTGGGCCTAACACTGCCTCTAAGCTGTTCTTAAATCACTGAATACATCCATTAAAGAACAAGGAGCCAGACGCACAATCTAACGAGGTGGAGACTGATTCCATGACTAAATAAAGACTAATTGATGATTTTCTGACGACAAATAACCTTTAATATCGTTAATTTGAAATGTAAATGTAGAACAGTGGTTATGATCAAGCGTCCTTTGGTGGCATTAAGAGTACTCTCCATAGATGCTAAGTGACGAATATGCAGCAGTGTAAGTGGTGCTTTCCATATATGCCATTAATATTTAAATCAACTGGACCATAGCATGATCCCAGGTGTATCTTTCTGTTTGATATAGCCATAGTGTCTGCTATATCCTCGAGATTTCCCTGCACTTTACAGTTAACAGCTGACACCTTCAGGCTGTTTCTAAAAAAAATATATAACCCCTTTCATAATTAAAAAAAGTAATAAAAAAACCCAAACCTGTTACATCAATCTCTACCCCTCTACGCCCTCTACATGCCGCTCTCATCCAGTCATGACAGGGAAAGACTGACACACAAAAGCTTAAAAACTCTCTCCCTCAGGAGATTTTGATAGGATGAATATGATGCTAGGCCGTTTTCTCGTTCTCACGTCAAAAACCGTGGCAAATTTAGACCGAACACCTTTATCCATCCCTCCTTATTCATATTTATGAGAAGTGACTGACAAACTCATTGTCTGGTAATTACAGTGTGGTGAACCTTCATTGTTTTTAGATTGGTAGAGACTGAGACATGCTGTGCTTTGGCTTGCTGCACTAATGCAAACCTCTTCCATGTAGATATTATTAGTCACTGTTTGCTTAGCAACCACAACACATGTCTGACATTTTTGTACAATGAAAACGTTTTGCCCAGAGTTTATTTAATTTTGGCTGAGAGGGATTGTTTCTTAAAAAAGGGTGGAAAGGAGGAGAAGACTCAAAGGACACAGACAATGTGTGTTAATATTACTATTATTATAATCATACTGAAGTTATTTAAGATCATTATCTTAAATGACTTTAATTAATAAATTGGACAAGCATGTAGAGGCAACTGTGGCGATCACAGGTTATATATATATCTTAAAGTTTACACAACTAAAGTAGATATTATAATATTCTCAAAAGATATTAGCTTATATCTGACTTTATGATCAATGTAAATCAATAGGTCATGTTAGAGCCAATACGCCATGGCTGCATGAGAGCAACAATATGTCAAGAAAAAAAGAGAAAGAAGTTAAAGCTTTGAACAGCAGGGGGCACCAGCAATATGCAAGGATTCACTGACACAAATTATAACAGTTACTGAGAGAAATATCACAGTACTTTTTCATCATCACAACTCAAATATTAGACGTCTTTAATTGTGCAGACATCGTTTCCTTGTGGATGATTATCTTTTTTTTGGTCCTATTTCTAAAATCAGACACAGGTGTTCAGATATAATAAGCTGCACAGTGTAATATGTATGTAGGACCTGTCTGCCATCAAATCTCCAGTAAACATTGAGGAGAAATTTCTGAAAGCGATACACTCACTGATCAGAGACCTCACACAATGCGACAAGACAGCCAGTCTGGCGTCCTCAAAGGATGAGGAATTCTTGCTACATCAGTGAAGTCAAATGGGCTTTTGCCGTCTGTTAACACTCAGAGTAACACAATAGAACAACATACAAGCCTGTGGGAGCTGAGCCAGTATCAATATATCACCTCAAGTGCCAATTATACTCATTAAAGGTCTAAAATGTGATGAAACTGCAGGCTAACAGCTTGGAAATCATTATCACACTCACTGCACAACAATGCAACTCAACTGTAAGTGTACAGTTCATCATCAAGCAGTCCAGCAATGAAAAGGAGCGTGTGCGGAAACTGTGGAGCGAGAGGCCAAATAAATACATTTAAAACGGTTGGAAATCACTTGAGGAATTAGTCAAGTAACAGCATAAGGCGCCGCCATTAATAACACTTAACAGATTTATCAGTAATCTGCAGAAATGTTATAACTACAACGGCAGTTAAAGAAGAATTATATTCTCTGATACAAATGTATGGATTACAGTTTTTAAATGGCGGGTTGATCCAACGGTTGTTAAATTGCACAAACAGGAAGACAAAAAAAAAAATCAAATGAGGAAGGAAATATCCAAAAAGCCTTTATCATAGTGGCTAAATCATTTAAAAAAGCCAACACGTTTAACACCTCATCAAGTGTTGCAGACAGTGCAAGGTTTCATTTCACTAAAATATCAAAACTGGAAATAAATGTTTGTTTTTTTATTGGCTGAATGTTTGAATGTATTTGTCAAATTAAAATGCAATACACAACAAGACATGAGCGAATCAAAAAAAAAAAAAGTTTAAAATGTGATTTGTTTGCACAGTGATCCCTGCTGCTGACACTGCTGCAAAAACTGCTATATTTAAAAATGCATATAAAAATGAATGCAATCTCGTGATTTTAATCATGTTATATTCAAGTGAATAAATATTTTCTGCAAACAAATGTTGCACGTACAACAGAATGCATTTACAATGATTGCTAATTTGTGTAAATTGCCACAAAATTGTCATTTTAATGAGTGTGATGTGTACCTCCTATCTGTACAGGAAGGAGTATATTGAAAATGGAGCTGCAGTGATGGACAGAGGCTTTTGTGTTGCAGGCAGCTCAGTGTATGTATAGCCATTGTTGAAATGATTTCTGAATGGAAACTGATCTTGCTGACTGCAGACGCATTAATGTCCCAATATAGTAATACACAGGCCTTATAGCAAAACCCCATGTATCACAATGACAACGATTATCCAGATCTCTGCATTCTTTGCTTGAGCCATGGATGTTGCCATAGTAACACGAGTATGTCTTATCAAGTACGGCCCTTGTGATTTTTCACTGCAACTTATTTAGGCTGTTCACTGTAGGTATGACAACAGGCTTTTGAGTTGTTGCATTCATTTCCATGTTAATAGAGTTAACAGCCATTGTGTGTTAGCTTAACCTTTGATCCTGCCTTGTCAAATTGTTGTCAGCTAATATTAAATTAGGCTCGTAATAGAGGCTTTTTATGTAAATGATGAAAAATGCTTTAAAACTATAAATAGGCATAATTCAGCTGAGTGCTGATATGATGGTCTCGGGGATATCAAAACATTTTTGCTGCACTTTAATGATCAGATTGTGAGGAAGCCGTTTCTGATAGAGGATATTCAGAGGCGCTGATGCTGAATGTTAATTCATTATAATCACAATATATGGATTTAATGTACTATGATGGCTCAGCATTCATAAAGCAGATTTCTGCAGTTTTATTACTAGAGAAGCTAAAATATTAGATGTGATTTCACATAATTCAGACCAAATTCTATATAACTAAGAGTGAAGGCAGAGACTTAAATCCACATGTCACCAGTCTGGAGGAACATTTTAATCTCTGCTTGCATAGCATAACAGCAAAGTGCAGATTTTATTTGAACTCAGAAGTCACTTTGTAGCTTCGACTCGTCACACATTTGCACTTCCTTCCACGATGTAAAATAATGAGGCTGTTTGATGTGCGACCACTATGGGCTGTAATGAGAGGAGTAGACTGCTCAGGACGCATGAAAGCTCTTCAGTCCATTTGGACCATGAGCGGCCATTACGGCGCGGGACCGAGACACCATGGAGGTCTGCTGACTTTATGAAGGGGTACAGGATTTAATGATGGAGGCAACAGCTAAATCTGTCACCCTTTTAACTTCTCGTGGAAGGAGGGAGGAAATATTTCAGAGGTGTTAAACACAGGGAGACCTGCAATATTCAAGGGCAGCGTGAATGGGCCATATGAACAGAAGCGCGGTCACATTAAAAATGACTGTGCACGGCATAGGTGCTGTGTGAGATCACAAATGAGGAGAATCTGCTACATAAATTAAAGTCCTTGATTGTACCAGCTCTGCGACTGTTTAAGTGATTGTTCAACTTCAATCATACTTCTGTATTCGTTCATAATGATAATTTCTTTAAAGGGTTATTCTTTGTTAGAAAAAAGAACACTGTTTTCACGAGCTGCAAGGTGATGAGTCCATAAATTATCTTTTTTTCTCGTCCAGAGGCAGGAAGCAGCACATCTACCTCTCATCATATCAATCTCTTCCTCCTTCACAAGACGCCACTGTCAGTGGTGCCAGAAGAGACACAAACACAGAGAGCGGATGAGTAGGAGGAGGGAGAAGCTGATGGTGATGGAAGGATCAGCATCTCTTCATTTATCCGCAGGACGATAGAGGAAGAGCCCCAGCTGAGACGGGGTTAATATTTCTCCAGCCTGAGTTCTGGGGGGCACTGGGATTTGTCACCTCAGTAGTAAGCCAGAGTGCCAAGAATCTAGTTAATGGTTAGACACAGCATCCTGTCACTGGGCACCATTTTGGCTCCATAACAAAGGAAGGCCTGCCTCAGCCACTGAGTACTGAGGAGGACTGGGGGCCCTGTCACTATCTGTCTCCCCAAAGATGGCAGTTCCTGATTAGTTAATAGTTAACGGACATGTTGATGCATCAATCCTGACGAGTGACAAGGAGTATAAATGCACAAATACACAGACGGTGGGAGCCCAATGCTGATGCTGTAAACATATCTTGTTAACAGGAAGCAGACCCTATGCCGCCACAGCATTGAGTGACAGGATCACTGATGACTAACAACAACAGGGCAGACTCTTTTTTTTCCCTCTCTTCTGCTTCTTCACTAAGCATTTGTGCTGCTAATTTTTCAAAGCTGAATGTAGCTTTAATGCCATGATTTATTCTGTGCAGCGATCATTTATTGCTAATGAAATGAAATTATTTGAGGAAAAGTATGAATTTACAGCATAATGCCTGAATTGGAGGATTGTGAAATTTAAGGATTGCACCAATACATGCGAGTCAGCTGATAATCACCTTGTTGAATGCCATCAACCTATCGGCAAATGAGACGACATCCAGTGATGGCCGTGGCAGGTGTTTATCCGATGTGTTGCAATTTTGCACATACAGTCTTTTAAAACAGGATCTTAATTTTGCTGAGGGGAAATAAATAACAATAATGGACAAAAACAGAATAATAATATAATATCTGCATCTGTGTTGGCCCAGAATTTGGAAATCGGTGCATTTTGCAATTATATGTATCTTACTCTTCTTATTTTTTAATACATTTTGTAGTATTGTATAAGCTTGTCTGGTGTTCTACAGCCTAAACCGTAATTTTAAGTCACTCTGTATCTCCATTTTCAGCTTTAACTGGCTTTAACATACTCTCCACAAAAGCAATTACAAAACCTATAACCTAACTCACATTGTTAATTCACATGGTGATTGCTTACAGCACAAGACAAGAGACTTTGGGCCCTGCAGAGAGCAGAAAGTGTTTTGATTTTTAAATGTGTACTGCTGATCTGACTCATACATATGAAAGCAGCCATTTAAAGCACCAAGAATCACAGGAGGGGGACAAAACGCGTCTCTTTAGGTTTCCAACACTCTACAGGTTTGAGATCAGAGACAGCTTCTGTCTGATATACAGCCAAGGCTTTTAGGCTTGGGAAACATACTGTACCGTATACGCCCCTGTGTGACCTCAGCATGGCTCCTATACACTCAGACAGGGAGACACGTCACTTTTCGTGCACTCCCCCCGCCGTGAAAGTGACAGTCCGTCAAAAGCTAAAAGCCACTGGGGGGGGGGAGCAGCGCCGGCCATTGTGCACCACTGAGGGGGAACAGTGAGGGGAGGGGACTGTGTCATAGCTTTGCTGTGCTGCTAACCAGAGGGGGGTAAAGCAGCAGGTACAAGCAGGCCGTGGGGGAATAAGTACTGGATCTAGAGCCTATACTTATGTGAACGTAGTAGTACAACAATGTAAAAAATACACCATCAGGAACAGAACTCCTGCTTTTTTAATTTTAAGTGCATTTCAAATGCAGTAGCTGGAAACTAACTATTATACAGGTTGATTCAAGCAGCATATGAAAACTGTTTATATCTGAAAATGAACTGTGTCTGGCAAATAAACATAGGAGTAAAAAGCTCAAAGTATTTTTCTCTAAAATGTAACTGAGTATGAAATAGCAGGAAATGCTACTCGAGTAAAGCCGAAGTATAGTACTTGACAAAACGTACTTAGTTACTTCCTCTCACTGCTAGCAAGGCTGACTGAAGTCGAGTACTTTGAATTTGTGCTCAGCAGTTGTATAGGATATAATTACTGACCCCCACGGAAAGATTTACTCAAATAATGTTCTGTTACATATGACTCTGAGGCACTTGTGCTTACCAAAGTATTACTATTTAATGTTGCTTTATACTATATTCTACTTAATATCAGCATATTGTGGACACTATTGTTTAGAACTTAAAGAATAGTTCCTATTTTTTCCTGTCTTAGGGTTAGGCAAGTCAGCTTTCGCTCGCTATTATTATTCCTCTTGTTTCTCGTTGTCATTAAATAAATTACTAATGCATCTACACTGTAAGTGAGTTCTCGTAAGACCTTGTTTTGTGCAAAATTATGTTCGCAAGAAATCTGAGGTCTGAGGTACCAACAGCCTGATTTAATCAAATTAAGTAAAAAAAAAAATCTGAATCACTTTAACAAGTTAAAGTGTTTGGTGTATTTTATACATTTTGAAAATGCTACTTTTAATTAGGTAAATGATCTTACTTCTTCCACCCACTGATGGAAGCTGCTGTAACTTTACAGTGACCAGTAATTTAGGACTCTGCATGACATGATTGTTTAAATATAGCCATGTCTGCTGAATAAAGAATAAATAAATGGACTTGTCATCCTGTTGGCCCTGTGATGGAATTCACTTAATAGTTTATTTCTTATACATCTGACACCTTCATACATCTACTGCAAGAAGAGAACGAGAAAGGGACCAAATAGGATAGAACAGAATAGAATAGAATAGAATAGAATAGAATAGAATAGAATAGAATAGAATGGAATGGAATGGAATGGAATGGAATGGAATGGAATGGAATGGAATGGAATAGAATAGAATAGAATAGAATAGAATAGAATAGAATAGAATAGAATAGAATGGAATGGAATGAAATAGAACAGAACAGAACAGAACAGAACAGAACAGAACAGAACAGAACAGAACAGAATAGAATAGAACACCTCATAACATAACATAACATAACATAACTTAAATAATAGAAGAGAAAAGAAAAGAAAAGAAGAGAACGAGAAAGGGACCAAATAGGATAGAACAGAATAGAGTAGAATGGAATGGAATGGATTGGAACGGAATGGAATAGAATAGAATAGAATAGAATAGAATAGAATAGAATAGAATAGAATAGAATAGAAAATAATAAAAAAGAAAAGAACATAAAATGGAAAGAACATACAATAAAAAAACTAAATGTAATAGAATAGAATAATATAATTTTGAATACATCAGAGTAGAACAGAACAGAGTAGAATGAGACAGGAAAAGGACAGAATAGAATAGAATAGAATAGAATAGAATAGAATAGAATAGAATAGGAAAATAATAGAATGGGAAAGAACATAAAATGTAATAGAATAAAATAATTCTGAATACAACAGAGTAGAACAGAACAGAATATAATGAGACAGGAAAAGGACAGAATAGAACAGTACAAAATCGAATAGAATAGAATAGAATAGAATAGAATAGAATAGAATAGAATAGAATAGAATAGAATAGAATAGAATAGAATAGAATAGAATAGGATATATAAGAAAAAAAACAGAACATAATAGCACAAATGATTTCAAACCCTATAAGCAACCAATGTCTGTTTCCGTCTATATGATTTAAATCACTGGTGAACCTGACTAGAAAATAATGAGGCTCTGTGTTCCCTGTTATTCTTTACTAATGGCTCCAATTCACAAACTGAATTCAGTGGGCATTAAAACAACTGTTGCGGCAGAGTAAGCAAGCCGCTAACGCTGAAGTAGCTACATTTTGCATACATTTCATGGAGCTCCAAAGAGCGGTGCTTGATTTTGATGGTTAATTTAGATGCAGAATACATACTGTGGTTGGCGTCGAGGCTGGTGTGCACATGCAAATCGTCGCCCTGCTTGACGGGAGGGTGCACTGTATGAGCTGAGCATGTTCAGCCCACTCATTTTTATACTACTAGTCTTTATGTCCCAGCCCAGCCTCCTCTCACAGTCTCTGATTCCATCTTGGCAATGACAGACATGCACACACACACACACACACACATACTAATACACTTCACATACACTCTCAATCGGCCTCACTTCTTTCTCTCAGTGAAAACACACATGCGCACAGTTTCCTCAGACTTCGACACATCTTCTCTGCTTCTCTATGGGTGAGCCATCATTATCTAGAGAGAGTGCCAGTGTTTGGCCACAGTATGCCTCCTTCCCAGCGTTGAACTGAACAGCCGAGACATAGGCTGCTGCTAGTGACACAGCTGTCACAGACATGCCTCATTACTGCTGTTGCAAATGTCAAAGCACTAAAGTAATCACTCACAGCTCTACTGGACACATGGTCATACAGTAATTCATTTTCTGGGAAGAGGGGTTAACAGGTTGTGTGTATATGGTGTTGTTACATAGATGAGTAGATTTTACACTTTTTTTTAATATTCCAGATACTTTGCAAGATGGATGCATGCTAATGTGACAGCAGGATTCTAGATATTTACAACAAGTAATAGTTTTTTTACCCCACATGCACAAACTTCCTTCAGAGTTATTAATGTCAATCCAGGATGCTTCCAGCTGTGGTCGTCTCATGCTAGCTGATGAAATATATGCACCTGATGCTTCCTCCACTGACATTTATATGTGTGCTGGCCATTACATTGTTAACACGTTAACTGATTGAACAACTAAGTGAAGGGTGTGTAGGTGGGATAGTACACATTGCCTCTGACATATATAATGAGTGATCTGACTGATCATTCACTGCCAGAGGAAGCTGTAGTACTCTGCCACCAGCTGATCGTGTTAATGGTTAACATTTCATCCTATTGTCACTACAAGCCGCTGTCACAGCCGTCCAAACTATCCTGAGCCATAGTTATATACGTTGCATTGTAGCATTAGATATTTTAAGTCTTTGCTATTTGAGTTTTATTTTTTTTTTAATGGTCAGAACTACTAAGCAAACCTAGACTGCAGACTTCTTGGGTTATTAAGCACACTTATCATCTTGAGCAATATGTCAGAGCTCAGGGGTCTATTTCTGCTCAGGTAGATGTGGCATTATGCCTTTGGCTGTGAAAACTGGATGCTTCCATTCAGTCTCAGAGGAGGACGGAAAGAGTCACCTGGGTGATTTGGACAAGGTTAAGAGTGAAATGCATTTTATATTCGACTGTTCTTTCTTTCAGCATCTTTGTGTTCAGCTTTTCTTGAAAATGTCTGCCAGACATCCCAGCCTCTTTGATATGACATATGAACGCAGATTAAACACATTATATTTACTGAGAGCATGGCATGTTTAACTTGAATGATGTGCACTTTAATGTGTTTTGACATGTGTGTTTTTGACAGTGGCACCTTTGACACTAGAATAAAATATAAATTAATTTGGTGTGGAAGCAGGGGAAGAAAAGCTAATCAGGTCTATGTTGTTGCAAGAACATGAGCGGGTTGTCTTGATGGAAAAGTGAAATAAAAATCTCAACAACAGATTTCTTTTTATAGGGCCAAAAACAAACTATGAACACATATTATAACATTTCAAAGTTAAAATTGGCAAACTTGTAAGCAGATTGTTTTTTTGGCTATATTTATCGTGCAATAGCTTCTTTTAGCTCTGTTTTTGGTCTCCACCACCTCTTGAGGTAAATATCTGAGCATGTGAGTGGTGAGTTGTACGTTCCCTCCGCTCCCCCGCTCAAAGCTGTTTCAGGCTGCTCCGCTCAATATCGCTCCATCCTCAATTCCAATTTCACCTCGCTTCACTCAAATTGCTAGCCACTTGCTCAGAAAAAAACAGAAAACTTTTTTTTATTTTTTCATTTTTTACATATTTTCATTGTGGAGCTTCCAACAGCCAAGTTTTTGTAGATAAATACTGCAGGTGTGTGATAGACAGATGCGCTCTGGGTCAGCCTCAGGCAGTTAAAGCATCGATGAATTACATCCCTCGCTCTAAGCTCTCATATACACAGATGGGTTTACATTTGAGTTAATGGGAAGCCTGGTGCGTCTCATACAGACGATAAAGGGTGCCTTGCGCGTTAGTATTCCTGTCCAGGGGGATTTAGAGCTGTTTTGCTTAAGAGAGCTGCCAGAAACTAAACTACACTTTGAGAGCATAAAGAGTGAAAGACAAAATTAAAGTTTTAGGTTGTAAAACCAAAACAATGAACTGAAATATGTTAAAATGGTCTACAGAGCTGACTAGAACTACAGAATCAGGTGATAGTTCTTTGTGGATTTTTCGCTACAGGCGTCCCCTTTCACAGTGCCGGTATATATATATATATATATTATATATAAAACTACTGATATTAGCACCTTTAAATTATTTATGATGTATGTTACAGGCCACCACAGAGCACCCTTTTCCAATCCCAACCCAAGGCAACAAGCATCCAGCACAAAGGGATTTTCAGACCAACATGGTGAAAGAAATATATATATATTTTTATGGAGAAATTGCTTCTTCTGTTGTATGTCCAGATTACTGGACATTGTCACAGTATACACATAGCTTCACCACAGTAATGCTGCAGTATTGTCAGGGCCTACAGCTGGAATGCCTCAAGGGCAGCTGTAAATTTTCCAGAGTAACTGAATTGCTATGAAGTCATTCAGCTAGCTAGGGTATGCATACACTGCGAGTCCCTTGAGGTAGTTACCATAGAGATGTCGTGCCCAGGACAAAAGTGGTAGACTGGACTCCTTGACCCGGGAGCTGACATGTAGTTCACGAAGGAACAAAGAAAAAGTTCTCTCCTCGGTCTTTCGCCTGATCAGTAATACAAATGAAGAATTTTGGAGCCGGAACAATGGAAAGAATTAGGCACTTTAAAATGTTTGCATAACGAGCTCCTTCTCGCTGCAATGGTTCTCTTCTTTTTAATCACCTGCACTCTCCAGACCACCTACACCCTTCTTCATGATCAGATACAGGACCAACGGGCTGATGTATGATCCGAGGAATTAATCTGCTAAGCCTGATTGCCATTACCGCCATGCGATTATGCACCTTGATTACTGAGCCCACCCCAAGGACCATGACGTGCCCTGGTGTACATTTTAAAGGTGCGCATAAAATTATGTGGTGATTACCCCACAATAGATCAATCCACGAGCGAATGAGACTGTGTGGTCATATAGACCGTCTCAAGTAGGACTGTGATTATTAATAGGTACTTGAGGTGACCTGATACCTGAAGCTTGAACCACTAAAACTGCCTCCAATCCTTCATATAAGCAAATAAATCCATTTTATACATTCTGAAAGTCATTATTGGATTATTGTTGTAGAGGAAGAATTGTTTGGAGTTCAAGCATGGATAAAAGGGATGCTGTGCTCTTCAGAGACGACTGGGGCCGTACTTGTCCCTCTTAAGATAGACTTCAGATATTTAATGGCAGCACACATGGATGAGCTTGACATTGTGGAGGATGTGCTCCAGTTATCAGCCTATATAATATCTCTCTATTGCATGACCTATTACCTTAACATCATGAAAATGTTTTATTGTGTTTGTATTGGCAAATATTCAGATAAAATAAATAAAGTAGTAGAGGGTAAATTGTTGCCATATGGCAATGGAAAGTCCTGTTTTTCTATTTACTTTATATAATCATATTCATTAAATAACATTACTTTTATATGGTGTTGATAAAAATGTTTTATAATCAAATGTACATTCATAATCCATTCTGATCCAATTTCATCTGGTTATCCATGCAGAAGCAGGAGGCCACTAGACTCTGATTTTTGACTAGAAATGTGCACAAAAGTGGACCGACATATAATTTGGGTGGAATATCACAATTCCCTCTGATTTCCAGTGGCTGAATATAAAAATACCGGTCAGCTCACTCACATATCCACGCCTGGCTGCCATATTGCAATAAATTAATTTAACCTTTTCTTTTTAGAAAATAACTTACTACATCTGGTTTTAATTATGAAAATACAAGTTAACTTAATCAAAGGGATTTTGCCTTAGTTAGTCAGCTTTAGGAGCCCTCTTACCATGACCTTCTCAGTGTTGTGCTGTTGTCTATAGAAAAAGCAAGTGCATAGAGGATTTCCTGACCTTGTATCAAAAGGTAGTTTCACAAATAAACAGAAGAACATGGATTTAAAAAAACATCCCTTTAGAAAATGTGAGATAAAGTATTTGCTGCCATATGGCAACAGCATGCAATAGGGGGGTATAGATCTGCTGGAGGTCATTAATTTGCTTGTGTATGATGCAAAAAAATGAAAAAATAGATTACGCAGAAAAAACAAACCTCTGTGTGCCAATCAGAGTAAAGAGAAAGCTTACAAGTAATGAACATGTTAGTACATATCATTCTGCGATGACACTTATCCTCAGAATTTGGGCCTATCTAATCCTTTACTGTCATTTTTAAGGATTTTTTTATTTAATCCTGAGCCAAAGTACTCATTTGGTACAGCAGATAAATAGTCCCATTGACTTATCCAGAAGCAATCCTACATTAAGCGATTAATTGGATGAGACAATGAAGAAGTGAAATCACATCTGTTCATGTTTTTCTCCCTGGTTGCATATGGAATGTGTCAGTCACACACAGACACTAACCTTGGATAAGCCAGCCATTGCAGCAGTCCTAATGTTAACATGTTTGCATTTGTAATACCCTGGCAAGGATGGATTTAATGGACTTGATGTGCTACCATTCACAGCAGAGGTCTGCGTTCTGAGAAATCATGCTTCTCAGTGGTGGTCATGTGCCCTCACTGCACAATTACTTAATGGCTTGAGCAATTACGCATATCTACAGGAGTAAAAAAAAAACATAAATGTCAGTCTGTGGAAAAGAACTGATTTATGTCTTTAGTCTGTATCAGAGCATGAGGGTTTATGACATGGTAAACGTATTCAATAAAGACAACGCGGCTGAAAGCGCACGCACATGCTGTAGATATATCAAGGACCATTTACAGTATGCAAATGTGAATTTGAGCTTCGAAATGCACAAATGCAGAAATTCCATCACTGGCCAGAGTTCAATAACTCTTCAATCTTCAAGTGTCTGGATAATGGTCACTGTGACTGCACATTGCTGCAATTCAAAACCTCAACTATCCATCACTGGACAATGTTTGCCACTAAAACAACATGGATAAGGGAGTGCGTGCTGATGCTGGTTGGGCTGTGTGCTATTGTAAGTGATGATGAGTGATGGACAGGAGAGGATGGGTACATACTATTCACAGTGCTCCATGTGGCAGCTTGCATTTTCACACTGGTACAGTATGTTTGTCAGCTACAGACAACGCAGGCACTTACGCACTGCCGTGGGCAAGCAGAGTGGTGTTCTGCCAGCCGACTGCGTCATAGGCACATGCATGTCCTACGTACCACAGCGGAGTCCCTGGTTATACATGTCTGCATGGTCTGCAATGGCAGATTGTGAGATCATGGCATCCTGCAAAGATGCACAAAGCATCTTGAAATACCATTTGGAGTTTAGACACACCCGCCCTCTCCCCCAAAAATCTGACTCTGTTAACAAACAAATTTCGGGTGAAACTTTCTATGCAGCCAATGTCTATAATGCACTATAAACATACTTAAAATGCATTATAATCTTATTATGGAACGTATATTAATAATGCTTCATAACATAAAATGCATTGCATAATTAGATAATACTTTAAAATTGCTGCTCATTTACAAACATTGTTTTTGTCATAATCATAGTGGATTATAATTCACTTACAACCCCTATTCCAAAAAGTTGTGGCATTGACTACGATAAAGATACAGTAAAATATTTCTGACATATCTTTAATTGAGAACTGTACAAAGCTAATATAATTTATATTCAAACAAATAAATATAAACCCTAAATTCTGGATTTCATGCATTGTTTTTATTTACATTTTGCAATGCCTCCCAATGGAATAATAATAATAATATAGGTAGGTTCATAATGCATTTGCAAAAACACTGCCAGTGGGTGACCAGTTATTATAAAATAAATGCTTTGTAAAGTCTTGTGTTTGTTATAAAGCATTATGAATATTTAGGAGTGCTTATAACTATAATTCTGCTGTGCTATAAACACATTATAACACATTACAGATGTGGGCTTCATGGAAAGTGCTACTAAAATGTGTTGATTTGAAGAAATTGCCCTCTCTATCAGGAAAAGAACCAATGGTTTGCACCACTGTTTTTTATTCTAGTTGAGAGGTTTCAGGGCACAAAGACCGTTAACTGGATTTACAAGAATGCACAGGCAGTTTTGACAAGAGGAGACTTCAGTACCACCATCTTTTGAGAGAGAAAAAATTCATGATAATAGACCATAATCGCGTTCAGCAATTGAGTGGAAATTAATATCCTTTTATTGCAAAAATGGATGAGTGAATGAACAAAGGGATGAATGAACTGAGAGCATCAGATCATCTCATTGACATGGCAAGAAAATTTCCTGTTTAACAAGTTTCCTGTAGAGATTACCACAGCGACCATGGCGTTCATCTCCACATTTAGAACATGAGAGAAGTGATCTTTGAAGTCGAGGGGATTCAGAATCACGGCACTGAGTAATAGGGTATTCACTTTAATGTGTTTGAGTCAAAAGCCTCGTGAGTCACGGGTCAAAGCTGTGATGTCTAATGTTAGGGCTGCAGCGTGGTGCCACACGTGGACTGTTATACAGTAATGTGTATTTTAGGAAGAGATACACTCATCTGAATGCTCCGATGGGGGGTCTCAGTGTTGTATGGAACAGATTGGGCGAAATGAAAAAAAGGGAAAAAAGTAATTTTGATCATTCTAAAGCATGCACAAGAAACTTGCTGCTTCCAGAAAATGTTTATTTTGTTCATAAACTTTTCATAAAAATAACAACATCAATATTAATTTAAAGTATTGTAGAAACTGTGTATATACAAAATCTTTACTTGAACAGTTAATATAACTTAAGGCGAGTTAAATTACTTTTTTGCAGTACCCTGTTGGTGACAATTTCACCAAACTTTCAACATTGTTCTTTTTTTGTTCTTTTTTTTTTTTT
>CAFUXE010000782.1:409564-463907 GCA_903364295.1 Serranus cabrilla | reverse complement strand
TTTTTTTTTGCTAAAGTGAACATTTCAGCATACAGTATCTCCAGCAAAAGATACCAGGAGTCAAAACCCTTTCATGGTAAAGTCCAAGGTAAAGTCCACAGAAACTCGCAGCAATGTGTGCTACCTGATTACTCAAAAGCAATGTTTATATGATTTGCTAGTCAATTCTAGCTTGATTAAACATACTTCTGTACATACTGTAAAATTATTTTTGTTGAAAAGCGTACCACAATTAGTGTACTACATACTGGTCCTTTTTAAATCTAGATCAGCAGTTGAAATAACTCTTATCATACCAACAATGGGATGAAGTGCGAAAATGTTTCTGATATCAAATTGTAACATTTAAAATATTATGTTACCAAACAATAGCCCTCGATTAACCAAGACATTATTAATGATTTAGAATACATTTCACCTTGATAAATGACGCTCAAATGTGATAAATGTAAAATATACAGTTAGCTATAAAAATACAAAGAAGTACAGTAATACAAATATATTTATTTCCCATTTATGATATATCTTTCACAATTGTAATAATCCAAACAATTGTAACACAACACAAAGACCAATGACAAAAAACACTGACGGCCAAATGATAAGAAGTTAAACAAACACTAAATTTGATCAAAGATGGACAGCTTTATGGTCAAAGCCATAAATATGTTAGCCTACATTCATGTCAATAACCCTCACTGTGGAGTGAAGGAGTACCTTGACAGTGGTTGATATTCCGCTTAAAGGAAAAAAAACACTGACATAAACATGCATTTTAAGAAACATAGTCCAAACCATTGCTCTAAGAATGCTAAAAGCAGAAAATAAGAATCTTAAATGGAGATATTAATAATCTGTAAGTGCAATCCATCCAGGCTCAGAGGCGATGGAGGTTGGAGCTGTCCAGATGAAGAGGTGCTGAACAGCAGTCATGCAATGCCGCAGCAGAGAGGTTTGGCTCTGACAGTAACAGCAACAAGTCACTGTTGATCTGTTTACCGACTTTTACAACTTATGCATGTTTTGCATAAAGTCAGCAGCATCAGCAGCAGGCAATAAGGCCGAAGCAGACCTCTCTATTCCTTTCTGCTCCTCAAAAAAAACTGCAATATTTGCAAAACCTCTTTTGCCAGGCATTGGCTTGCCAGTCAAACCAACTCAGACATCAACTTGTAGTTAGCTGGCTTATCTTCCAAGACGGAAAGATCCTAATATAGTATGTGTGTGCACATAGCGTTGTCTTCAAATCCCCTCGGGAAGGGTGAAAGTCCATGCGCCGGTGGTCACCTGTGGCTTTATTTCCATTTTCTCCTTCTGTTTCAGGTGTACTCGTCCGTGCCGTTTCCTCTCGTCGCTCCGGGCGAACCGTTTGCCGCAGACGTCGCAGGAGAACGGCTTCTCCCCGGTGTGAGTCCTGGTGTGGGTGGTAAGGTGATCGCTACGGCTGAAACTGCGCAAACAGATGCGGCACTGGAAAGGTTTGTGGCCCGTGTGGATGCGGATGTGCCGGTTGAGCTCGTCCGAGCGAGAGAAGCGCCGGTCGCAGCTCTCCATGGGGCAGGTGAAGGGTTTCTCTTTGGCTGGGCCGTGAGAGGCGGCCGGGCTCTTCCTGGCCCTGGGAGGTTTCGTCGCACGGGTGGTGTAACTTTGGGCGAAAGAATCTGGCAACAAGGAAGAGTACAGGATGGAGTCTATGGTGCTCGGTAAAGCTGGTGATGTGTATAAGGAATCACACTGATTGGATGGCTGTGGAGGCTCGGGGAAGGGTTTCAGGTTAGAGGAGAGGCCCATCGGAGGTGGTGGGAGGTAATTATTGTACAGGGGGCTGGAGTAGCTCTGAGAGCAGGTGTCAGAGAAACACGGTTCCTGTTTGATACCTCCCTCCACTTTAAACTCCATCTCTGGGTTGGGACAAATTGGGGGAAATGTGTCTAAAAGTTCCTTAACATCCATTTGCTGGTCAGGGGGGAAATCGCTCGACATTGGGAAGGTTTCAGTCTGGAAAGTCGTCTCCAAACAGCCAGATTTATTAAATGTGCCCCACTCGTAGCAGCTGCTTTCAAACTCATTCTTGACCACGACAGGGAAAGAAGCAGCCTCCGACTTTGGTTCATCCTTCTTCTGGTTTGGCGCTCGGGAGGAGCCGAAGCTCAGCTGGGAAGTGGACGGGTCTTGGGCCTGGCTGCTGGCCTGATCATCGGCGTACCTCGGGCACGTCTGGTCTGGGGAGTACACGGGGGGAGTAGGTCCGGAGCAGGTGTAGGATTGCCTTTTGACGCCGGGGTCTCCAAAATTGCCATTGCTGCTGTCCATCGGCGCAGGCGACGGATAAGTTCCCCGGCTGTTGCCGCTGTGTTGCACTTCTGAAAGTGGCAGTGTGGATATACCCACGATCTCAGTGATCATATTGAGAAGTGTTTCGGTGCTGCACGGCGCTCCCTGAGATGCCTCAACATAGAAACTGCCAGAGTAGGCGAGCGAGGAGGGGGTGTAGGTGTCTTTTGGGCACTCGCAGGGGTTAAAAGCAAATTCCGAGTTGGAGGCTTCGGTTTTGAGGGTTGCAGGGGTTCCTTCTGTTGAATTAGCAAGAGAGAAAACTTTGTCATCGCGAGTGGTTTATATTTAAGAAATGAAGCGCTGAGGAAAAATCAGCGTTACATAAACATTCATGCGTATTTTGGCACCGGAATGGCTGGATAAGATGCCTTAACACGGGCTACACGACAGCACGGAGAGAGTTATCTCTCCCCCGTGGCTCTCATATTCAACACATTTAAAATGATCTTGCATGCACATTTTATCGACTGTGCAAAGATGCGAACTCACCGTGGCCAAACTGGGCAGGTACCCCCCGCTCTGCATCGACATACACCTCCTGGTTATCTTTCCGCACGCTGTTTTCCATTCCCAGAGAAGAACTGTTGCAATTCTCAAACTGAGGGTAAAAAGAATCTTTCGCATTCAAATCCATATTGTTCAACATACTGATGCACTTAGAAGTCCGTCTCTTCCAGGGAAAAAGGTAAAAGGGGGAAAATGTTGAACAAATTATGCAGATGATTGTTTTCTTTCAACCCCCTTTTGATGGTTTTCAACAAATGATCCAAAGTGGTCTGTGTCAAAAGGTGTAAAAAGCAATTAAAGGTATTCCTTTTCGTCTCAGCTCCTCGGTAGGTATTTGCTTGCTGTGGATTTCACATCAGCGACTTCCCCTCTCTCTCCTTATATACACTTTGGCAGCTCCCTTCGGCCCTCCTCCCCATTCATCAGCTCCAGTGAGAGGATTCCCCGCTGCGTGTAAACTTCATGCCCATACATGGACAGAGGATGTGACGGAGTCCCCCCTCCTCTAATCCTCCCTCCTCCCATCCTGGAGAGATGGAGTCTGACGTTGCAACAAGTGGCGACCAGTGCTGGGTGGCGAAACGCTGTAATATTGATGGTATTTCTTTCCACTGAGGCGATTTATCATTTCAATTAAAAGCATATTAAGGTAAAGACAGTCTCGGTTTTCTTGCTGTCCCGCTCCACCTCTCAGTTTATCAACCCGGGGTGGAAGTGTCTCAAACGGCGTTGGTTCCTCCACCATCCGCCGAATTAGTTTTGACCGTATGAGAGGTAATAAATGGTAGAAAAGTGGACACCAGGCCGGCTTGATCACTCACATGAGGGAGCTTTCAGTTTTTTGGAGGTAATAAGGCATGCAGCCGCCAGTTCAGCGGGTGTAATGGGAAGGTAACGTAACGAGTAACGTGAGAGATGTACTCTAACGGTTACAGTGCTGAATAAAAATAGGGCATCAGAAATAATGAAACAAAAGAATGGGAACAAAAAGTCACCTTTGTCATATAAGGATATACTTATTGAAGGATGTGATACTATAATAGGATATATACATATAAGCTGGACTAAATAAACCTTATTTGGGGGAAACAGTTCACAAAACAAAATTGTAACAAGCTGCTCCACACTTAAGCTATGATCTTAAACTATGAAAATGTAATATAATATTTTATAAGTCATTATTAGGTATGAAACAGGGCTATACTCATTCTATCACACATTGTAGGGAGATATTGAGTATGTCTTAAAGGGAGTAATAAGGGAACACAGATAAAATATCATAAAACATGGTAAGGCTACTAAATTAAGATGCCAGGAATATAAATAAATCTGCAAGAACAGTATGTGTATGTATAGTAGTATTGTTAGTTTTCCTTAAAAGCCTGTATTCTGTGAAGGCAACGCTGGTCCAGTTCAAGTTTAAACTCAACAAATTAAAGCAACACATGAAACTTTACGATCAGAGCTGTAACAGCAGTAAAAATGTTTTTTTATTTATGTTTTGCCTGACAGGTGAGACTACCTGCTCTTTGTAGACCTGACAGCCGACATTGTTGATCTGTGTGATTCAAGGACATGTGGAAGCTAAGTGAAGATAATGTAAATCTACTAAAAGAAGATTAAAATGAAGGCAAACCTCAGATAACCTGAACAGATATTAAGATATTTTAGTGAGTGCCTGTCTTTGAAGTAAACACTAGTTAATTAATCATTTCTTTTTAAAGACAAATTCAAGAAGAATCCTGCAGTCCAGTTTAACTCATTTCTCCTCTGACACCTCCCTCTCTATCCGCCTCATATCTGGGCCAGACTGTGTGGCCTACATGTTTTTTAGCAGTTGAACTGAACAACTCTTCCTGGCAGTCCACCGCTTTGATTTACTTTCACAAATTCTCTCCCTCTCTCTTGTGGTCGCTGCAAATTGTGGTCGCTTACACTGCCAGGGCGAATAACTGCAAAGCCCAGTCTAAACGAACCCTTGGCCTTTAAAAGCATTGAAGGGAGTCGATAACACCCCTGAGGTGTTCAGTGGTTGAACCCAACTGTTCACATGACATTTCAACCCCCAAAGCATTTTTTTTTCTGTTTCGCATCTGTTGCCGGGTGAACTCCGTGGTCACACTTCCTATTACAAAAAGTCGATACTCTTTCAGAGGACGTTGCAGTCTGCAGCAGACCTCTGGCACCGGTTGGAGGTTCAGGACCATGGACAGCGACTCTACAGCAGCATTCAGCCGTGTAATCACACATGAACCGGCAGCACACAAACACTTTAGTTTTCCCTTTACATTTAGTGGTTCCTGTGGGGCTGTATTCATGTGAATGGCATTCTTTAGCATCACCCAGGCAGACTATGGGAAACAACGAAGCTGCATTTGTGGCTATACCAAGACGTGTTATTCCCCAGCTCTCGAAAATAAATATTTTACTTTGACCATTTTTTAGGTTACTCAAAACTTGAATTCCACTACATTTCTGGGGGTAATGTTGTACTATTTACTCCACTTCATAAACATATTTGACAAGTTGAATTATTAGTTACACTTTTTTTACACAATTTTACACACTGAACATATTTTCATTTTTACACAGTTCAATTTAAGAAACTGTATTTAAAAAATGCTTCAAAAATATAGTAGTGTGGCACAGTGAAGGTGTTCTGTAATTTTTTTGCTTTTTATGTTTATTTTGATGTGAATATAATGTCAAATCGACATCGGTTTATATATGGTTGAAGAGAAATATATATAGGTTAAACATAATCTTACTCATTTTCAGACATTTATTTTAGTCATGGGGATTTTTTTTTATTTTGTTTGATTTTTATTTTTATTATGGCATTGTGTCATGTCTGAAATAAAATAACACATACACACATATATATATACCTGTAAAATATGCTGCATTTTTATAAATAAATAAAAACTCTGAAACCTATACAAGGTTGTTAAAATTAGCTCCACCTTGACCAACTACACACTACTGTACTGTTTAGATAAGCTAATCTAACAATACAACACTGACAGGTGCTGTGTTGCATAATGAGCAGCTTTACTTTTGATACTTGTTGTGTTGTTGTTAATATTTCTACTTCAGTACAATTTTGAAAGCTGGACTTTTACTTGTCATGGGTATTTTCATAGGGTGATATTACTACTTTTATTGGTGTAACTGAATACTTCTACACTTGTTGTTACCCCAAGAAAAGTGGTCACTAGATTGCCAGGATATTGCACTGTAGACAGTTCTCCAATCTCATAGCTAAAAGAATACACAATAACCATATCAACACACAATGTTTACATTTTCTGTTTTCTGGCAAATTAATAACACTCAAAATATGAGTGTAGTGGAGAAAAAGTCTGTAACCATAACTGTAAAAAAGAGTTATAAAAAGAACAATTACACTTATAAGATATAGTGAAAAGGCAACCAGATGAACTGAAAATCCACAAGGCCAACCATCTGCCATCAGTACAACAGAGATGATTTAAGAGGGACCGAGTTATTTTAGATATTTTTAAATCTCTCTCTCTCTCTCTCTCTCTCTCTAAATATATATATACATATATATACGCATATGTGTGTACGCAAGCAAGAATTCTTGAAACCTTGAAGCAGCATCTGTATAGGCTAAAATGAACAATAGCTATGGAAAATCACTACACTCACTGTACTGAAAAGGTTCCTATGAGCTCAGAGCTCAGGCCATTTGAACAGTATCTGAGTGAGATTTGTTATGGACAAGATTAACTGAAGATAAGAAAGCTTGTGGGCTATATGGAATAAAACCTATTGTGACTACTGCAGCACAAAAGCAAAGAGGCTATTAGACATAATACACAGCCTGCTTATACTAGACTACTCAAATTTAATGTTATCTCCTTCAATGCTGAAGGAGCTGTGGAAAATGTATCAAAGGATCTCTGAGTCGCTGCCCTGTCATCTTTTTAAGGTAGTGTATGATAATAGCATATAAGCTCTTTCATCGCAGCAGTGACATTCTCCTGAACAAATCGTTTTCACCTCAGATGTGCACTCTAATTCTAGGCCCAGAGATGTTTAGCTTTGAGGAACTGCCTCCAAGTAATCCAGAGTCTATTAAAACCAATCTGATCACACAGAGTTCAGATCACGGGATGCTGTTATGATAACTGCAGTGTGGCTAACCTCTCTCCTCCAGAAAATGCCACAGCACAGGGACTAAGTAATGGATTTATGTAATGTTAGCACTTACTGACATTATAGCGCAGGGGTAACTCCATACCTGTGAAAGTTAAATGAAAGCCTTTGTTTTATTCTTTTGCATCTGAGACACAAAATGCTCATGTTTCTTAGGGAAATGTGCAGTAGGCTGACAAAACAAATGTAGAGCAATACTAAGTTGCCTCCATGTTTTAACAAGGATATTGACTTCAAAAGGGGTTCAAAGCACTGGCTAAGGAAGGAAGATGAAACATTGCTTTAATGAAAGGATATTTGGCACCTCTATTGAGTGGCTCACTTCAGTAAAGCACAAGTGGAATGCTTTAATATCGTCCTGACCTGAAATAGGCTCAACTTCTAGTATGTCTCTCTAGTTTAGCAAATGTGTCAATTTGTCTGTCCACATAAGGTAACATTAAATAAATCTATAAATGCATGTATCTAGTATATACATTGATTTATTTCTCTAATTATCATATAACTCAATCACTTGGTTATATTTTTGACCGAGTGATACTAGAAGCATAATCTGAATGTACGAATGACCTGCACATATGCAGAAAAATCTTATTTAAACAAAAATCTACATCAATACTAACGGCACTATGAGGCTGATTTGAGCTAAATGCTAACGTCAGCAAGCTAACACGCTCATAATGACAATGCTAACACGTTGATGTTATGATGACCATATACATTGTCTCAGTTTAGTGTTAGCATGCTAATATTTGTTAATTAGCATTCAATACAATGGACAGCTGAAGCGGATGACCTTAGTTGTTAACCACAAATTTGGACATTACGATTGGGCCAAGGAGAGTCAAAACAGGAGAAATCGTCATGTCAACCGGCGACATATCATTGAAGTAAAACACATGTGTTGTAAAATCTGGCCTTTACTCCCTAAAAGGCTCAATAGCTGGCCAACTATTAGAGAACACCTTAGTTCTATCAACCTGAACACAGCCAATAAACACCTGAGCAGAAACAATCTCTTTATTTCTCGTGTGATATGCTGTAACTAACCAAAATCGCAGCTCCGGTTACCCTGCACACGTGATGTAACCAAAGGAAGTCATTAGGATCCATCCTCTGTGGACCATGAATGTCATAGTGAAAACTATGATATGACTTACTGAAGAAAAGTCATATCCCTTTCCCACAAACATGGAACAGGTTCCGTTCCAGTTCATGCACCAAATTTTGAACCTTGAACCCTTGATTGCAATAGTTCAGCTCAAAACAGGCACATTTGCTAGATAGCACCAAGCTTTCAAGAATTCTTAACAGAACCGTTTCAACAACCAGAGCTAATTTGGTGGAAAATTAAAAGCAGAGAGTCACCCTTTATTAGGATCCATTATCGGGTCACCATACATGTCTGCAAAAAATGTCATGGCAATCCAACCATCCATCCATCCATCCATCCATATAAACACTATGTATCGAATTGGAACCACGCACTGCATTCATCGTCGTGCTTTTCCATCACGTGCACAGATCATTTGCCAGCATCCCACAGGCATTCAGCAAAATTCTGCAACAGGACAACCATGCCACTAGCACATGGCTAAAAATACCTTTATTTCTCTACATGCTTGCAAAAATCAATGTCATAACAATTACAGACCTACACTGAGTTGCATTTAAACTGTCAGACAGAAGACATTTCAGTCTCTGTTGATTAAATTGTAGATTACATTACTCCAGCTTCATTGATTGTGTGTGTGTGATGCCTAATATTACTTTCAGAACTGAAGTGAAGGCTTTTTGCCCCAGGGAGAGATAAATACTTTTCTTTATACTGCATATGTAACCCCTTGGCCGTGTTATTTTCAGGTTCACTCCTGGACAGGGTGTGGGAGTTTTGCTTGCAGGTGGGTGCCTGATAGAGTTGAAGAGGCAGTGAGGAGTGACTGCCCTCTGAGATCATTGCCTGCAAGATGAAGGATAGGGCGGACAGTAATGTCTGTGCTATTTTTTCTTATTTTGACTTTTCATCTTATTCCTCAGTGTTCCTCATTAGTTCTATAATAATAAAAGGAGCTGCTTTGCTGACAACATAACTAATCAATAATACAGACAAACTCACTTGCTGTATTGAGCTTTTGTGAAGCATAACCACGAAACAACATTTATAAAATAAAAGTGTTACCTTTTACAAGACAGTTCTACCTCTAGGTACAAACAAAGCCCATTCACATGTAATGGCAAAATATGAGCTGTAGCATGTTGTTGATTTTGCAAGACTACAGCAGTCAAGCTATTGACAAAATTTAAAGGCACCTCAATGGATCATATAACATCTAATTTGAGCTCTAGTCTTTAACATTTAGAGGTTTAACTCTCCATGAGACCAGGACCTCAGCCAGATGTGACCTGAGACCATTCAGCAGTAATGGCAGCAAAATCACTCATTAGTTATTCTTGCTATCATTACTGTTTTGTTCTGTGATTTTGGTGTAAGTCAAATCAATAAGAGGAAGACTTTCACTTCATTGAAAACCAGTAGCTGTTGATATATAGATTTGCAATGGGGAGTCTAAATTTAGAGACCAATATAGCTCCACTATTTTTTCAGACCTTTAAAACCCAGACTAACCTTTGTCTCAAGACCACAACAACTCAAGTCTGCTGGTGTCACATCCAGATTACTATTAGACAGCATAATAACAATCATTTAGTATTCAGAACAGTTTCTTCACATGAATATATCTCACTTGATGTACAGTAGCTCCTCAAAGTCTCAATGCCTTGGCATTTTGTCAACCAACTATGCAACCCACACGGTTTGAGAGTAAATAATAGAAGAACCTTATCCATACCAGGAAATCCACTGAGATGCAGAGGCTGCCATTTTCTGTTAGAAAATAAAAAAGCACTTCAAACCTACCATGATCTGGAGAGGTTATACAGGAAATACTGTACTGTGCATGCGATTAAAAAAAACAAGCAAGGTAGGCTACAGCTTTGCAGCATCCATATAGCATTGAAATGCATATAGATCATACGGTACACACATCTACATTCAGCCTCAAGTGCTGTGTTGTACTTTTGACTAATGCCGTGTTAAGTTTGTGTATGCAAAGCAGATTTTTTGGAGCAATCCTTAGAAAGCCAGGGTTGCACAAGAGCCGGAGAAATCCATCTACCTCCCCCAAATCACATTCTGACATGTCTCACAGTCAAATCTCCCCCCAAGGCGCTAGATGAGGGAACATCTTCAATCTAAACCTGGATACAATAGGGCCTGTAAGACACCGCAAAAATGGATTGGGAGTGCTAAAACCACAGAAACCTCTGCCGGAAACACGACTATCTATAAATACAAGATACTCGCCTCAGCTGCCAAGTTCGTTATTTCTCTCCCTCTCTCTCTCTCTCTCTCTGTCATGTTGGGCTCTGCATAGTTATATATACTACATCATCATTCAAACACTGGGCAATTGAAAGAAAAATAGCACAAATAAGAAAAATAAAAGCAGCGGAAGCGTGGTTCTTCTTTTGAAGGAACATCTCTCTCCTGCTCTTCCTCTGAGAGTGGGAGTGGGTTAGGGAAGCCCGGTACCAGGCCCCGATGCTGCTGCTGCTGTTGGTGTGGCAGGTTTCCCGTGCGATCCAAAAATACTTTCGCACTCGCCCACTTTGGTCCCCAGCCGCCTGTACTCTTTGGTTCTACAACAGGGATGGGTGAGAATCATATTCAGCTCTCCAATCGTGATTGCGGAATGCCCCAGTGTTTCTTTAACCATGCCCCCAGACTCCTCCACACACATTGCACTCGCCTGGCTCCCACCTTGCCCTCTTCTCTGCTGGATCCATGCTTGCAGCACTCTGACAGTCAAATTCTTGGGCCTGATCCAGCTACTGTACCTGCTGTTACCTAACTGCTTGGACATTTTCAAGAGAAATCTGTGAAACAGACTAGTGAATTTTCATATTTTAAAATGTGTGTTTTTTTAACTAAAGAATGTTTTCACCCCTAAATAAATAACAGCACATTATATCAGGTGTCAAAATGCAAATATCTAGGTTATGTGCTCTACCCTCATGCAACAGCAATCCCTTTAGACTGAAGCTCAATAACATCCCAGATAAAATCTTTATCACATAACATGGGACTAATTGCATGTACTTTTTGACCAACAGAAGTTAACGTCTACATATTCTAGTCTCTGACTCATCTGCACCCACACTGATTTCTATTTGTTGCTCTTTCCCCCTATCCATTGATACCACAACATGTATGAAAAGATATGAATGCCCCTAATTAAAAGCATTGTTTTTTTTATCGCTGCTTTATCAATGCACATGCATTCATTAAGGGGACATGCGATGCAAACTGATTCAAACAAATAGCTAACAGCAGACATGTGAGGAAACAGATGAAGAATGTTAAGAGCTTGCAGCTAACAAAAGTAACTATGGAAACGGCCAGCTCTACATTGCACTAGCTTCCACAGCTCTCTCCAGAAATAAAAACTGTTGGGCTAAGAGCGAATCAGGTAAAGACAAAAGATCCCGGGTGAACCTATTTATAGTGGGCCTTACATAACATACATAGACCTATGTTGGCTGAGGCAAGTTTGGTGCTCAACAGCAGGCTTCTGGGGGGCAAAGTCAGGGTAAAGAGAGCTGGAGATGCTGGATCCTGCAGGGTATTTTACGGAGAAAGGAGGTATAAACAGCAATTAGGCCAGCGTGGATGATAATGCTGATAGCAAATGAAATAAATAGAGGAAGGACGGCTTTCTTTTTTGATGTCAGGGAGAACACTCACTGCTACACTGTCCTGGGAGGGCAGTGATGTCAAAGCCGGAGTACCCGGACAACATTAACATGCAGTCCGCTAATAAATATTTACACATTAAACACTTCATAGCCACAAGGTTTGAGGGTTACACAAAGGCAGAAAATTGATAAATGCATACGTCAGAGTGTGCAGAAGTTCACAGCCCAAAGGTCTTGTTTATTTGTATGGGAGGCAAAAGAAAGTTGTGTCAGAAGAGTAAACACACACATTATGCTGTGGCCTCAGGACAAAACATCTGACATCTCCAGTGAGATGATATGAACATATAAACCCACATACGCACAGAAAACCTGTGTGAGAGCCACTGTAAAGCAGGAGCAGTGATCATCTAGAAATACAGCCTGCCACCATATCTTAAATCCAAATTGAGCCATTAGCATAATTATCCACTTATACTGCTTTAATTCAAAGCAGCTCTCCATTGTAAGTAAAATGATAGCTAAGCTGCATTCAAAAAGCCTCTTTTCCACTCACAAATGCCTTATTAATTAGCTCCCTCTAGCATAAGTTCCCAGTAATTACATTCAATTCAGCAGTCAGTGCTACAGGGGGGGTATTTCCAGCATCTATTAGACAACTTTATAATTACTCTGCAGATGCATAATGATTTCCATCATAAAAATATTCTATTTCAACACCGAGCAGCGACCATTTGGACACTGCATTCTCTCCATGTTCACTGCAGACAGCAGCCAATTCATTGGTAGTAGGCAATCACAGAATATTCACTATATAGAAGCTCTGATAAGGTTGGGATGATATGCAAATGAATAGTCCCTGACTCATCTGTTTATTATGCAGTCACATTAGTTAGCTCTGATGCTGTTTGGCTATTATCCCATCTCACTGTGAAAAAAGGGTCTTGGGTGAGGGGGATGGATTGCGCAGTGAGTGCTTTAGTCACACAGATTGTCCGCACTCTTCAAAGAAATAAATGCATTTTCGACTGTAGTTGCGTTAAGGGGATGTGGAATCCATTTCCTCTGAGAGAAACAGCGAAAAGGCAGAGGATATGGCTCATCTGTGTCCAAATCCCTGGATACCGTGCCTTGCGTTAACAGGTCAAAGGGTCAAATGATGAGCTTGTGTCTCCCACGACTGAGCCCGAAGGCAATCATTGCACATTGACACATCACACGCTAGTTTTTGGATCAAAACATGCAACTGAATGTTTCACAGTGTTGAAAAAAAAAAGGTAAAAGATTTAAAACCTTTTCCAGTATGCACACAGATACAGTGTTTATTTGTGTTGCTTTTAATCTACAGTATCTACCCTGAATCATGGAGAGAAAAACTGAGGGACATACTGTATCTTCTAATAAATGTGTTGAAGCTACCGATCTGTGTCTTCACAGCCTATCTGCTGTTCTGCTAACTGATAGAGGTACTATTTTTAGCCATGCAACCTTAATGCACCATGCTAAGCCTTCAACTATACAACTGAACACAGCCCATTCAAAGGATTCATAAAAGTCTAGAGGTTGGAAACCCAGTGATCATGCACACAGACTAAGAGCCCGAATCACTGCTCCCAGTACCTGCGTTTTTATATTTGGTGTCAAAGTATTAATAAGAACAGAGCCACCGTATGCCCCGCTGTGTGAATGTATGCCAGCACGTATCAAGGAGTGAAAAGAATTTGCCATCTATATACTCCTCATGCCTTTTGGTTTTAGCTAATTAAGCACCAAGCCCTCACAGCAACTGTGCTCCATGGAAACGATGTAAAAAAGCAGATTGACGTCAGCTAGAGGCCTTGGAATGTGCCATCTGACAAAGGAGAGAGGACAGGACTGCTGTACTTAAGGTCACAGCATGTTAAAGCTGCTGTCTGCTTTGACTGGCAGAAGATTGCTGACATCTGTACCGAGCATGTGAGGTGTTATTGACCGCAGGCTGGATAAAAAGATCCTCTACTTTCTAAGCTTTACATTACGGGCAAAACAGGGAGAGTTTACATCAATATTAAGAACTGGAGGCAGGTAACAATTCTACCTATTTAGAAGTATTGCAAGGAAATATATATATTAAAGCTGAACAGTAGGTATGAGAATAAAATACCCTCACTGTACTGTCTTCATCTATTAAATATGACATCATTTAAATGTTAAGCTTTTTTGTATTTTTGATTATATGCACCCCCAAGCATTTTGGGAGTATTAGAATTATTTGAAGAAGATAAGAAACAGGAAACATGGTGGGACTTCATCTACTGGCAAAGTTGCAACTTTACTCATTTCTATGAACACGTACACGCATTCAAAACCTAACCATGACTGATGCCTTTACTGTACATGAATGTAGTGTAGCCAGTGGTATTAATAAGATACATATTTGGAGAGTCAGTTGTAATATTGAATTAAAAATTCCACTTGTAATGGCACATTACGCAGTTAATTAAGGAAAAGTATTTATCAATTGTGTTTGCACAGAGAGATTACAGAGTCTGCTGATATTTTCATCCACAGAATCTCATAAGCAGTAACAGAATATTCACCAATTACAAGCGCACTGTGTGAAGGTCTGTGCAAGGCTCGAGTCTTAACAACCGAGCTGAAATTATAAATTGAGGAAAGGTCAAGTAGAAGGTCATTTTTTGTGTACTGCATTTCAAGCAGAGATTTTAGCAATTGGCTTCTATTCAACAGATGCCCCCGCTCAGTCGATTAGTCTGCTAATCAATCATTGGTTTTGGTCGACTTAAAACATTTTTGTCAAATAGTGTTTTTTTTCCATGTCCATGCGAAATAACCTTAAAACCCGTAAAACACAAGATCTGAAATGGCGCTTTGGCATGATTCTTTGTGGAGAAACTGATTTAACAAATCTGATTATTAAAATCAACTAATCAATTAGTTGACAAAATCGAGTGTCAGTCGACAAAGAATTTCTTTAGTCGAAGACAGTCTGATTAGACTAACTTAATAATTTACTTACATTCATGGAGGTAACACACCAACATAACCAAAAAAGAACAGCATTGCAAAAAAAATATTTAAACCGTTTATTGTTTTTAACAAAACAAAACCAATGTCACAGTCAATGTTGTATTCCCTGCCAGTCAAACCACAGGCTGTGTGTACAAAATATGGCCGCTTTTAGAAGCAGTGATTTTTAGAAATGTTGAGCCACACTGTCTAGAACTTTTCTGTGAAAGACTGTAATCAAACAATTAAATATCAAAATGACCGATCATTAAGACAGAGAACTGAAGACATATGATTCAAGAGAAATGGCACGATAAAAATAATGGCCCTCATTTGTGAAGTAAGTGAATGTAAAACTTATTTTCCCCAGACAGAAACAATAAGAGTTGTTCATATATAATGAGTAACCATGAATCCTCCCTCACGGATAAGGACCAGCAATCTCCAACATATTAAATACTAAAAATACTTTTTAATCACCCATCTTGATTTTCCATATTAAAACATTGCAGCGTGAAGCAATGAATTTGTGTTCGTCTGAAGCTGTGAGGTTATTAAGTGCTTCCTATAACTGAGGCACTAGACCAGCACGAGTGCTTCGCTTCACATACAGCAAAGACAGGGTAGCTGCACTTAACACTTGTTTGAAATTGCCCTTCAGAGAACACCTGTGTGAAACCTGTTATTTTAATAAAAGGTTAAATGTGGAAATGTGATCATAAATGGATATTTTTCTGCTGGATCTTTTAAATTGAGTTTTATAAACCAGACAAGACCTATTGCTGTATCTTAACACCCGACCATGTCGCTAATTCAATCACGTCCAGTTAAATGAAGGCCAATATCTTAGAAACATGAGATGAAATCTTTAGTATCAATACTGTTCAGCCATCATTAACACTGTCAGGGCCGACCAGCCGGTGAATGGGTGGCTTCCTTGGCCCCTGCCAGTGCCGTCATTGTACTGTTCCCAGATATACCCTGTGTCAACATACTGTCTATAAACATTATCGATGATGTTAGTCCTGAGTTCCTCATAAAGAGCAGCTGCCTTCTCTTGATATGGCCCTTCTGTGTTGCTGTAGTGGTGGAGGGCTCTGACTGCCAGGTAGTTGATGTTAATCCATATCGGTCCCCTCCAGTAGGGGGCATCGTGCTCCGTGTTTCGCTTCATATACATGGGATCGGCCTTGGAGATCGAACGCAGGCCGTAGGGCGTCCAAAGCTTATTGGAGTCTCTCATGTCACGCAAGATATGTTCGAGTTTGGGTGAATCCGGTGTAAGAATGTGCAGTAAGAAAGGGAACAAGCTGACATAACCCAAAGCATTGACGTACTGCAGCTTGGGGGCCCGGCGGACTGAGCGTACAAGGCGTGCCACGGGGAACTGATGACGAGGCTGTCCAGGAGGGACATACACCTTCTCCTGCTGCAAGGACACAGACTGGGTGTGGTTGCCAAAGTCACTGAAAGCACGAAGTTGATCTGACCAGTGGAGCTCATTCAGCAGGTTGTTGTCACTGAGCACCTGGTGAGTGAGTTCATATTCCTGATGGGGCTCGCCTAGAAGCCGGGCTATACTCGCCATAATGCCTGAGGACAAGGTCATCCAGCAGTGTAAATCTACATGGCGCTCATCTGCTGATGGGTGCGAGGCTCGAGGGTAGTCGTCCAGCCCAGAAGTCAAGGTCTTTGGATTGAGGAAAAGATTGGTGTCCTTGTCACGTCCACGCCAGCGGTAAGAGTTTGGCAGGGGCCCTGACTGTGTGGTGTTGTACCATTCAAACCAGGTTTTCAGTCGGGGGAAGAGCCGTCGGAGGAAAGGCAAGGTCGGTTGGGATGAAGACTTCTCTGGATTTAAAGCGAGCTGTTCGATTAGCTCCTGAAGAGCTAAGAAAAGAGTCGGTGGGTTGGCGTTCTCGTTACGCTGAACTACAAACTCAGCTGGGACTTTACTGCGAGCCTCGTCTCCTAGGATTTGCTCGCGGGGGATCCAGCCCTCCATATTCATCAGGTCTATCCAGTGGGCAATAGCCTCCCTGGTCACCTGGGGATCCCACTTGCTGAGCAGCAGTTGGTGAAAGCCTTCATCCCAGAGGAATCCGCGGGGAAAGAAAGAGCGTGATGGTACAGCAGTGAATAAAGCGCCTTCAGGATACAGGAGCGGGTATTCATTGTACACTGACTGTACCACTGACTGGCCATAAAAGTAGCCCATTCCACCCAACATGTTGCTGAGCGCTGCCTTGCCAAACTTAATTTGTGCCTGGCTGAAACCTTTGCCCTCAAGCCCAAAAGTCTTCTCAAACTTTGAGTCAAACTCGGCTTTCCTCTTTTCCAGCTCCTGAGTCATGGTTGAGCCCACAAGTTGGTTGGGACGGCTGTGGACGCTTCCAGACTCAAACAGAACTTCGATCTGGAACGGCATCTGGACGGTCACCTGGTGAACAACAAAGTCGCTCTCTTTCCTTGTGTCAGCGGGTTTCTGCTGGTTCTGGTGGTGGGGGGGCTTGTAGGTGTCTACAGCAATGTAATGCCTCTTCTCACCAGAAGGAGGGCTGTAGACAAACCTGCGGTTCAGACTTTGCTTCACAATGTCAGTCAGCTTCTCCAAGCCAGGAGAGACAGTCTGAAGATAGTTGTAGCTGAAAACAGACAAGAGACTTTTGTTAACTGCCCTGTGTTTTCAAAAAAGAAATCAAAGCAAATTAAACTCTGACAAAATTGTCAATGTAGCATTGCGGGAGAGTACACAATTCAAAAGTGTGCAAGCCCCAGCAAGATGAATCACAACAGTGACAGTTACAATAGCCAAACAATGGTGGGATTTTACACTTGCTGGTGCCACCTGTGGCTTCACCAGAAAATGTATCGCAGAAGACACAAAGCCAAAAACAAAGACAGGGACAATCTCCAACCATCCTCTCTGTCTCACTCTGTATTTGTCTCTTTGGATTTGGCAGACAGGTGGCTTTCTCACATGCAGACACACACACATACAAAAAGGTTTATAGATATTATAATTTTTTTTAAACTGCTGATAAATGAACTCAAAGTATGTGGCATGAATAAATCAGTGATGATCAGTACATCTAACAAATGTATTTACAAATCATGAGCTAATTTAAAATGTAATAATCTCCATGATGGATTATTTATGCCACACATCACTTTTCATTCTGGAAATTTTATACATTTTATAATTGGGACAGCCAACATTTCCTTCAGAATGGTCTAAATTGTATTTTCCGCTTCAGACAGAGAGGAAAAGCCCTGATCTGTCATCTCATACAAGTGATCTAAACTGCACTAGCTTTGTTTGTGGAGCCTTAGCTCTCTGTGTCATAACCTGAGAGTCCTGAGGGTCTCATATTACCACTGACTCAGAGATTTAAATGGACGAGCAGTCACAGCAAAAATTCAACTTTAAGCTCTCACTTGCACGTCATCATCCATCTCCCTACAATAAATTATACTTCAAACAATTCTCATCATTTCTATCAGTGCATACTGTACCTTTTTATTTTGCTATGCTGGTCCTCTCTGGCCCTGATGAAAGTGTGAAATATTGGTGCTCCCTGTGGGCGTTGCTAGCAGAGAGTCCTGATCCACTCAGTACAAAAAATACTGAAACGACAGTCCTTTCTGAAGGTGGATAAACACCTTCACTAATTAAACAACAGCTGTGCCGTTTCAGGAGAAGACAAGAGCCCTTATGGAAAGGGTCTGCTTGTCTTTGGCTTTTCAAACATTATATAATATATATCCTGCTATAATGTACAGCAGGATGTGCAGAAAACTTTCAGAATTAAGGACATCTTATTCCTCAAGTGTGTTTTTGAATTAACAACTTGAGGACACAGTCTGAAAATCCTGCTTTTGCTGCCATCTAGCGGTTGGATTTTCTTTTTACCCCGGTAGTAATAAAGGTTCACACGACAGTACAACATGCGATGACTACTGAGTATCATCAAAAGACCACACAATTGATGCTGGGAGTCAAGAGACATCCAGCAGATTTCATTGTCATTCAAATAGTGTTTTTCTTCTATGCTAGATGTGTTGGCTCATCACACTTTAAATCACCACAGGCATTTTTTATGCATTGATCTTTTCTTTATATGCAGTTTAAATGTTCAGAGCTGCTATATGAAAATGTCTTAACAACTTCCTGTGGAGATGTTTTTACAAATGTCTTTTCCTACTTTCACGGATTGATAACTGAACTATTTGGATCAGCACTGCAAAATAGTACTGTATTAAAAAATGAAAGCAACCAGTTGATGCAGTCCATTCCTTATTGCATTTCTTTAATCCTGATTAACCTGAGCACTTGCAGTCATTCCACCAGCTACCTTGTCCATGATCACGCTCTTTTGGGACTGCCACTGACTTTACCATTCACTCCTAAATTCATGCACCTACCTTGCATATTTAGCACTGGATAACTCCCCGGTTACTGGCTTTCGGAAGGTGATCTTAAAGTTTCCAAGCTCCTCTGAGAAACCAGTGATGGATGCGAGGCGGTTCCTATCCTCAACGTGAGCCTCCAGTGCGCCCTGGGTGTCTGCTGCTGCATAAATCATCAAGGAGATCACTGGCGCTTGAGGGGCCGAGCTCTGCAGATCAGAGACCAACACAGCCAACAATTACCAAAACTAAAAGCAGAAATCATTAAGAAAAAACTGTTGGAAAATTTCTAACAAATGACACAATATCTTTAGGTCACATGAGGTAAAATTGCTTGTAAATGTAACCAGTTGGTACTTACGTGTTGTTTAGCAGTGATCCTCCAAGTCCAGTCTCCTCCATGACCCCCTCCCATCCTCTTGACAAACTCTGTGGTTAGTGTGAAATCGTTGTCTCGGATTTCCTGGACGCCAAAGGTGAGCCCATCGTGCATCATCCAGCTGTAGCCTTGCAAGCGATCCCCTTGCTCACAAGTGTGCCTCAGGTTAACATCCATGTCAGAAAACTGTCGCATCCACATCATACCTGGGAGGAGATTTAACAGTGAGTTATTTCATTGTACTGTACATCAAAAATATGCACACATATTTAAATGTATATTTATATTTTCATGTAAATGAAAATGAGTTGTACAGTTTCACAAAAAAGGTAAGTCCCAGAACTCACTGGCTACATGCGCCCTGTTAGCGGCCAAGTGGGTTTTGAGAACAGCAGTGCTTAATTAACGGTGACTCAATACTGGAAAATGTAGTGCACTTTGTGCTGTCAACTAATAAACAATATTGGTTGTCCAAATTGGCTGACAGGGTAAACAGTCCTAGGAACTGTGGCCAACATTTACTTGAATTTGACAAGTGCCTGGGCTTGTTTCCCATCATTTCCCTGATCTAGTGCAATTAAACATTGAAGATTTGATTAATGCAACTAAGCAATTATTTTGTGAAAGCAAACAATTAAATATAAAAGGCAAAGTCCACCTCAATTAAGACTGCAGTATTTTGACAGTAAAGACTGCACCAAAAAACATTTTATATGTCGCCATAATGCTCATGTAGAGATACAATATTAAAAATAGTTTGGCATTTCACATAGAGCTGGGCAATTATTTCACTAGGATAATTCAGTCTTCCAATCAAATCGTATCCTGAATAAATCATATATTAAAAAAATAGTGATACATGTTGCATAATCGATAATATCTAGCAGGCAGAGCAAAATCATATCATCAAAACTATGTAATTATGTCTACCGTATATATACAGTAAATAATCTTTACAAAATTTCTGACGCATTAGTTTTAATCTGAGTTATAAAAAATTACCTCAAACTCATCTAGGATCTGGCATTCAGTCTCACTTTGATTTGAGCGTGTTGTCTTATTTGTTTATCTTGACGATCTTGACAACAATGCTCCTTAACTTGCTTTATTCTGTGCTATGATTTATATTGTTTATATGATGATTTATATCGATTACCAAATTGAATGTGATCAGTGCAATAGTTAATGAAAAAGTTACTTTGGTTTAGATTGCTGGACTCTGAACCTGGGATACATCTTTTTCAGTCCTGTTATCCGTTGGCTTTAGTTATTGGCCAATACTGAGGATCAAACCAATAACTTAAATAATCACTGTATGAAAGTGACTGGGATTCATCTTTGTGTGTAAGGCAACAATAGCTAACTTAAACATTATTTTCCTAAAAAGTATTGTTGAATCCCTACTCTGAATGTGTCTGCCTACCTGTCACAATCGACCTGGGACTCCTGGTCTTCATGCCAAAGTAGACCTGAGGCCTGTATGAGCCCCAGAACCTCTCCGCAGAGACCTTGGCACTGCTGCTGTTGGCATCCAGGACAGGAGGCGACGGGTGCGGGTTCACCACCCGTTTGGCCAGGCTGGATCGCATGTAGAGGGCGTAAAAGAACCAGATCAGGCTGAATATGCAAAGGCCGATGGAGATGTTGATGAAGACTTTGCCGATGTCGACTTTCTTTTTCTTCTCTTTACGGTGAAATGCAGGGGGCTTCTCATCTTTCCTTGGAGGGGGAGCAGCTTCACCAGTCACCACCCTCTTCCTCTGCCTGCCCATCCTGCCCTTCTGAAGCTGGAGACATGGGGAGGAGGGAAGAAAATATTTTGATTCAAGAGATTTAGAGAGGCTGCAGTTTTTGTGGTGCTGTTATGTTGTAATAAACTTTACTGTTTCATTCTTCCATCTTGGATATAAAGGGGGTTGGTAAGAGACAGCTCCCAGAATAACTCAATGAAATGTGGGTAGAATTTGTTCCATTACTGTTGCATTGGACAGCATTAGCTTGAACTAACACTACATAGCCTCTTCTTGTCCTTTATGTCTTCTAATAAAGGCATCTTGTGTTTTCAAGGGCATTTACCAGCAAAGCCACTTCAACAGACAGGACCTTGATTTCTCTCTCCAAAGACATCTTACAAGCACAAAGCATGAGCAAACGAGAACACATAATTAAAGAAAGAAATGGAAAAAGCGCCTTTTTAAAGGCAAAATATAAATATCTTAACATGGATTTTTAACACACTACAAACGCGAGTGTTGACTTGCATGCTAAAGGCAATAAAACAAGGCTTCTTACCTGTGAATTTATATGTATGGGTAATGAATCTGTCCAATATATTATTAAGATCAATTCTGTTCACACAAGTGTTATTCTGTGGTTTATTTTCCAGGAGATCAAACAACACATTCACCCACAACAAGCAATGTATCAATTTAGGTTTTTAAATCATCTCTGGGCCATACCAAAATAAATGCACAACAAGTGTTTAGCTGGAAGAGAAAAAGAAAAGAAATTTCCTCTGCTTAATTGGTCATTAAGTATTGATTAGGTAGAAGCCAGGCCTTGTTCAAACTGTATAACTCCCCTCCCTTCTGCAGGATCATTTTGTGTTTGATGTCATGTTTGACATTATGTGCTATATGATGTTCACCATGTTATTTTACTGTATTTATTGTATTTTTGGAGCAACCTGGCATGATCATTTCCTTCGGGATTGATAAAGTTCCATCTTATTTTAACTTCTTCTATACCACAAATGAATTCTAACATTAAACATATGTAACCTTGGGACTGTAGTGTGTGTTACAAGGGTTGTTTTAGGACATTTACTCTTGGATGAAATTGAGCCAAATACCTTTGGTTGTGAAGCCACAAAGGAGTAGTTTTTCATCAACCAAAGCAGCAGGAAATACTATCACCACAAAGAGTAAATTTCAGTACAGAATACGGCTGTAATTATGATAATATGTCAGATTAAAATCGAGTCTTGCGGAAGTCTCCAGTATCGTACGTTAAATTCACGTCATTTCTGGCTAAAATAAGCGGTTTAGCTAACTGTTAGGTTACCGTTCCCCTCGCATATAATGGCGGAAAATGTGTTACTGCTGCGCCGATGATTGTGTAATTAAACCTAGCTACTATTTAAAGCTTTTCCAATTTCAGCAGCAATCACCGACACCTGTTTTACCCAGCACACATCCAGCTCTCGCCACTACGCCCCGGCAATGCAACGTTGCCTTCAAGATGCACGCCGCTCGCTAGTAGTGCTAACGTTAGTTTTAGCGAAACTGACCGACTGCCGCACTATAACGCAGCTTTAATTAGTCAACAGCTGATAAAATATGGAGCCAGTTCCCAGTTCTAGCTTAATGTTCATTGAGGAAAAGGTTACCAACCTGTCAAAATACCAGAGTCTCAGCTGCTCATTATCCGTTGCTAGCTTACTAGCCACTTCCTGGTTACCACTTCCCACTGACGTGTACTCCGCTCCGAGTGTGATGTCATCACTTTACCCATATAAAAATATAATAATATAATATAATAATTGAAAGATTTTAGTTCGTTTTATTAAATTAGTATTATGTTGTTGTTCTTATTGTAATTTTAAGTTTAATTTTATTTAGAATATGTTTTTGTCTCATCGCATTGTTTTGTTTTATTTTCTTCCATTAGGGTTGGGGTTATGCATACATTCTATATATTTTCAATCTTTTTGTGTAATAATTATTATATTGTTATTATAATTCAACTTTTAATTCATTTAGAATATGTATTTGTCTGTTATTGCATTGTTTTATTTTTTTTCCCTACCATTATCTTTTAATACGTTTTTCTTGCTTCTTGCTGTGTTGTGTACTTGTTTGTCCCCGACGTAAGATGTCAATTTTATTTTAAGCTTTTTAAAAATTATTTAATATATACATATATGGAAATATACCTTATAAATACATTTAATATAAATATGCATATGAATATATATATATATGAAAAAATACTACCAACTTGAAAATGAAAAAAAACAAATATGACATTGTAGAGGGAAATATTCTATTGAAATATATACAATTATGCACTTAGTGTAGTGTATATTGAACAGTCTGCTAATCCAAAATACATTTAAAAAAAGACGATTTGATACAAGGCAAACATTTACCCTATATAAAATACGTTTCTGTCCTAATGTATTAATTGAAAGATTTTTAATTAGTTTAGTATTATTATTGTAATTAGATTTTTTAATGGATTTAGAACATTGCCACTCATTCCATAATTTTTCCAATATTTTTTTAATAGTTGTACTTTTTTTCTCTCCTGTATTGTGTTGTGATGCTGACATGACATAATAAATGGCAATACTACCAACCAATTTGAGCAAGAAAAAAACATACAAATGACATTGTAGAGGGAAATATGTAATTTTATTGAAATATATAAAATGATGTACTTGTGTCAGGGAGTGTGTTTTAAACAGTTTGCTGATCCAAAATAAATCAATAGTACAAAGATGATTGTAGGAATACAAAACATAAACATTATAGCCTCTATTTGACAGTGGAGAGCTGCATGCATGAATGAGCGCATCCTGTGAAATTACACCAGTATCCAAGTATTAACCATTTAACATAATTTCCCTCAACCACTTATTTACACTGTAAGCATTATAAAGCTTTACTATGACACATAGCCAGGTATCTTAGATGTACCATAAATGGGATCAAGAGTCAGAGAGCTTTGGCCTCAAACCGCTTCCGGCTTAAATGAACATTTTCACACCTGTTCTGGCCATTAGTGACAGAGAAAGATGGGAGATGAGACAAGCTGACAGGAGATACAGGCACAAGTGAAAGACAAGATTGAAATATACATTTAGGATCACAAATGATGACCACAAATGTGATTGATGTACATCTCTACTACACTTGCCCGACCTTTTACTCCTGCTTACTCTTTTATCAATACTGCTGGCATGACCAAGAAAAAACAAATACAGAAACTTTATTTTGTTGCTTTTTAATGACTGAAATATATTTCTTAGCGACAATTCTCTTTCATCAACATGAAAAATTGTTACAAACTGTGGCAGAAAAAAAAGTGTAAGTCAATATGCTTAACATATAGTCTCTGAAGAAAAGCTGGTGTTGCCATTTCACAGAAATATGATACAGGTAAATACATTTGAAGACAATTTCCAGATTTCTTCTGTTCTCTGCAGAAGGTTTGGCTTCATAATGTAATGTTGCCTGTCCACAATCCATATCTGACCATCTGAGCTGTAGATTCATTAATTGCAAGCAGTCAGAGTGCTAAAAATATTGCTTATTTATTTATTTTTTATTTATTTATTTTTTAAACACATTAACTCCATTTTTTTTTTTAGATAAGGGCTTTTAGCATTTTGCCCAAATGCAAGTTTCAAATAAACACCCAAATAGTGCCCAAACACTTCCTGCTTTGACTGCTTTGCTTTATAAAGTGAACATTTGAATTCCCAGACCGAAGATGCAAATAAAAAAAAGAATAAAAAACCCTGTTCATAAAGGATCAATAGAACCACTTGAACCAGAAGGTACAAAGCATGTTGTCCTTGAAATAATGTCAAATAATTTGCAGCAGAAAATATAAGGTTTAGATTCTTGTTGTAGAGCAAAATCACTAAGTGCTCACTGACTGTACAGTATGCTCTGTCTTTTAAGTGCTTTTCATTTATAGCGCTTTACATGGAAACAAAAATAGAGACATGGCAACAGGTGGAAGCAAAGCAAGAGACAAAACACCCCAATTCATCTCCCACAAACCTTAGCCTGTCCACCTTTCTGTCTGCAGCTCTGACTCAAAATATCCTTGAGAAACAGGTACAAAGACTGAGGCAAAAGGGGCGCATCAACCCCAAAAATAAAGAATATTCTTACAAAAAAATGTCAAAAACAGTGATTAACAAGATGAATGGAACTGAATGCCTGGGCGACTCTTCAGTCTACTTTCACCGAACGTCAATGCTTGTTTGTTTAATGACAACATTATCAGGAGAGGAACAAGGAAACTTTAGACTGCCAGCATGCCCGGTTTCAGGGGAAAAACATGCTGGAGCGGGACCAGGGTGTAAGAACCTGTAGACACCCCTCCTCCTCCTCCTCCTCCTCCTCCTCTTCCTGCTGTTTTTCCTCTTGTGGATTATTTCTTTATCGCTCCTCCATCTCCTTCGCTGACAAAACGCTTCCTTCCCCTGGTGGAGGAAAGAGTTAGAGAGACATGTTAGTGTGCATGTGGTTTAGAGCCCAACAGATATATCTGCTGACAGATATTACTGTCCTATCAAAGGCATGTGTATATGCTGTCCAATATGTGCCGTTATGTAAACTTCTTTACACAATATATAATGCAGAAAATGTAGCCTGGTGTGATTTAAAAATAGTGTTAGCTACCAATATTTTTATTCTAATTTGAAATGGTCAGCAATCGACTGAAACTGAAAGATGTTCATTTCGCCATTTATTTTATTCCTTTTTATTTGTTATTTTATCAGTTATCATTTCTAAAATGTGTAAGACATTGTCATATATTATCATACATTATAAAATGCAATTTTAAATAATATTTAATTAAGTTATGTTTGAGTAAGTAGCTCTCTGGGAACATTTGCAAAGTGGTGCAAAATCCACATAAAAAAAGGTTTATTGTCATGCAAGCTCAAATTACTAAATCGGCCAACAGATCTGGAATCGATTAATTTTCCCCTCTGAAATCAGCATCTGCATTGCTCTCAAATATAAAAAAAATCAGCAACAGGAACAGGTGATTAGATTTTGGTGGTGATCGGTGATACGGAACACCATCTGGAATTTATATTGTGAATTCATATTATTGCATCAGTGACCATATTGCCTTCACTAACTGCAATTTGGTATTGTGTAACTGACCCTATTGCCTTGGCGAAGGCCTGCACTGTCCGAGAGCTTTTCTAGTTAATATTTTTTTTACTGTCCACAAATCCACTGAAAATACTAAAACAAAAAAATAATTGATCTGAACACAAAATATTGTCTGTTAGGCGTGATATCATTCCTTTGTGCTATAGAGATCACTTAAGAACACTTATTCCATGGCCTGGGTGAATCCTGGATTGTGATTGGCTGCAGGGTGTCCAGTAACTCCTGACAGTGGGCACCCACTAAGTATTTCCAGTTCAACTGTCAGCTCACCGTTCTAAATTAATGCACTGGCCAGTGGTAACCATAGCAACAAGAACAAAGTCAAAGCCACTGTTTACTATTTATTGCAGTTATTTACAGCACAGTTTCGTCCTTCAGCGTCTCATCCTCTGAACACCACAGGACGGAGACCGATACACACAAGCTGCGAGAAGCGCCCAGCCACTCTGAGCTTATTGGTACTTCGTCTCATATCCTATTAGCTACGCAACTTTATACTTCAGGCTGCAGCCGACCGAGGGGGCAGAGCCAGACGCTGGAAACATACAGGGCTTAGCACAAACCAAGGGGGGATCTGGGAACATGTTACAATGGGTGATTTTTTCCTATTTACAAGATGCACTTTTTTTCAAGCCATTTGAGTCTGTATCTTGAGCTGCTGTGACGGCTTTATTTCCTAACTGCGGGATAAAAAAAAAGTCTTATCTTATAACAGAATGGCAAAAAGTCTGTATGTTGTTTGGGGAAAAGGTGGATGAAATCATCCTGTTGTGGTTTATTTTTGGTGAAATTTATGAGACATGAAGATGAATGTGATTTTGATGAAACATTATGATATTAAACTCTTCACGTACCACTGGAAAGCTGAACATCAAGACAGTAACATCAGTTATTATAGTTTATATAGTCTATGATAGATGGTGTATTTTAGGCAAAAATACATTTTTCAAACCAGCCAGATTTGGGGGTTAGAGGATAAAAATACATCCATCCTCCTGATAATGGACACTTCATTGGTCATTATCATTTACATCAGTGAGATGCATTGTTTTTACTGGGTCATACGTTCCTTTAATCCCATTAACATGGGCACAGCAGTTTATTTGAAAAGTTCTGGAGAAAGACAGTTGATTGTCTCATTCCCAGGTTGTCAAATAACTGAATCGCATACTGTGTATTACTCCACAACAGACCCCAGAATGAAGCATTTACTCCTGTTTAAGTAATGCTTGCTGAACGATATATATTCCTTGTTGTTTTAGGAAATTATAGAGCCATTTTTTGAAAATGTATCTATATATTTGTGACTCATTTGTCGAGGAGATTAAAATATAGAGATTTACATATTAAGCAGGAACAAAGTGCCTTGGTGACGAGGCGCCACAGACAGGGTAGATGAGTCACAATTTACTGGAATGCATACAGACATATTGTTCGTGTTGGTCTTATTATGGGATTTGTTGACAACAAGAAAAATATGAAATAACATCAGCCATTAAGAATGAATTAATTATGAGATATGGGAAAGGAAAACGCCAATGTTTTCAAGCGCAGATTAAAAGTAAAAGTCACCTGAAAGGAAAGGCATCCTTCAGCTGTTTGGTGATGACCGCCTCCTGGAAACACAGGTCCACAAAGCTCTCCATGATGGAGTGGGCATGGGGCACATCGAGGCTGATCTCTGGGAGCTCGTCATAGACGCGCTGGAAACCCTGCATGGACAAAAAGGAAAATACACATTTTGTGAAAAGGCATGAATCAAGTAGAGACATATATAATTGTAACTTAAATAAGGGTAAAGGTTGCAGAGCATGAAAAGGCGCTGACCCTGTTCATCTGATCCACAGTGATGAGGCCCGTTTTCCAGAAGGACTGCAGCAGCTTTACTATCATATGATTGGCAGTGTCGCCTTTGGACTCCAGCACCATCACAACAGCCTGGAAACAAGATTTCACATGATGTGTAAGAACGACTATAAGAAGCTACTGTCATCTAATGTCTATAACCGAAAAAAATAAGTCAAATCAAAAGAGATGCGCAAGGTTCAAATGTCACCACAGGATGGCAGTGTTTGCCATTTTCATACACAGGGTCCCTCAGCCCTAAGTATTTTCAAGGTATATTTGTCACACTGTATAGAGGGTGTTACTTCAGTTATACTGTATGTGCAGCACTGAGGTCAAAGTTAGCAGTGTTTCTGCACTGAACTGCATTATACTGAGAGCTGTTTCTAATATTCTGCAAACTACAAACTCAATATGTTGTTTTCTGGTGTCTTAATTGCAGCTTAGGTTGAAGTTCATTATAGGTCAATAATATTAGGATAAATGATTCGTATTTCTTTTCACATCTTCATTTCTTTTTTTGCAATTATACTTAATAATACTGTATATGAGCCTAATGATGGCCTACACCAGACTAACCTAAAAAAGTAAAATAATACAAATAAATCTAGTGGACAGCACAAACATACATACATTGCTTAACAAAATTAGACCAACATCTAATGTAAGGTTTATGCCATAGCTGTCCTAAATTAACAGCACTGGGAAATACCAAAAAAATTGTATCTTTCAGTCATGGTTAATACGCCAGTATGTAAAAGCTCTTTACCTGAAATTAGATTTTAATGCTAAAATATAATTATTATTGTCATCCATGAATTTTCAAATGTTCTGTTTTACAAAAAAAAATGAAAAAAATAGTAAAGCATGTTATTGTTTCTTGTTTAAGATGTCAAATTATAGTCATTTACTTGCATTCCTGAACAGAGAAATGTGTTTTAGTGGTTGAATGTTATACTTGATTAATTAATTAAAGCCCAGTGACAAAAGAAACTGTCAAAAAGTACATAAAAAAATGCCATAAAAGGGACCGTTTAGTGGTTTAAGTTAGTTATAAAATAAACGTATTCTAATTTGTGGTTATTACTAGATACAAATCTAATTAAACGAATGACATCCTTTCTAAATGTGCTGCACGTGTAAATAGCACGAGGCTTCACAACAGTACACTTTGAACACAACTGAGGCCAAACAAATAAAAACCAGATCGGACATTTAGTAACCAACCTGATCACCTATTAATATTTACAAAAGGAGATGTCATTCAGAGGAAAGTCCACTGTCTATGTCTAAATAAAAACTATTGCAAATACATTTTCCCAGCTCCACCCTGAACACAACTGAGCACATTAATCTAGAGGACAGACAGTTTCATGTTATACAATATCTCCAATTCGGATTGATTGATTTGTGCCGAGTTCTGTTAATACATGTAGTGCAAACGAGAGAACGCCTCTGCCAGACACACGCTGTCCTTGGCAGAGAACAGAAACGACAGTCACCAAGCAGTTTTCTGCTGCAACACTCTGTGCGGATTAGGTTTTTTTTTTTATTGTCGTACTGTGGGAGAACATGGAGCAATCTGACATAAAGTCTGACACCATCACTGCAAATAGACTTTTATCCAGTGATGGAGCAAGTATTCAGGTCATAATAAGACACTGTGAAAACACACTACGAATATTCAAAGTCCTGCATTCAAAAGCTGCACTATAAAAAGTATTTATAGTGCAGATAAATGCTACCTGTCCATTTTTACCATTATACACCATGTTTGTGGACTCATATTACTGCTGTGTGTTGCATTTTACTGCTGTAGATGTTTGTGGTAGCGCTCATCTAAAGTGAAATTATATTTTCATGGTGTCGTTTTCAGCTTTGTGACAATGCATTTTCCAGCTTATGCAAGAGTTATTAAATAGTTTAAGAAGTAGAAGAATTAAAGGAACGCTTCATCTTTCACTTGATCAAAAATATAAAAAATCAACATCTAGATACATGGTTTTCTCTTGAACAGAAAGGGGGTAAAAAAAAAAACTGTAATCTGTCAGGAAACTAAAGCTGTGATAAATGTAGCAGTGCAAATAATGCAATATTTTCCTCTGAGATGTGCTGGAGGAAAAGTAAAAAATTATAGAAAATGTGAAAACCCAAGTACAAGCAGCACTTGAGTAAATGTACTTTGTGAGTCATGCCTTCATTTCAAGCACAATATATCTGCTCCACGTGTTGTTTACAGTGTTTTCTTGCTTGATTTGTGCTTCTGCATGTCAAGGTTTCAACAGGTTTGAATCAGTGTGCTTTAGTTTGTTTCTTTTCTTGGTGAATATGTGGAGAGGTGTGTTATGTATAACAAAATAACACCAGGTTCTTTTCATTGTACCTCATAGACGAGCTCGTGGTGGAAGTGCGGGACCTCCAGGTCTCGCAGACAGTGCTCGGCCTCCGCCACGTCTCCTGATGTCAGGTACTCCTTGAGCAGGAGGTTCATCTGGAGCAGAGACACACACAAACAAAGCATTAGGTTTTCTGTGTGCAAACAGCATCAAACACAGCTGGGATGAAGCAAGACTCGTAACGATTGTGACTGGAGGGGTTTGTTGAGCCTCTAAAGAACATCCAACTTAATAAATGTTCTTTGGATTGTTTTTTTGTAAGGACGGACAGACAAATCTTTGTTCCCCTTTAATGGACAAAGACGGAATGTTAATTGAGGCATGACTCTTGATGGAATAATGCTGTGGAAATGTTATTTTCCAGCCTTTATCTCAAACAAACCTTTATTTGGTCCAACACACCCTGGATGGTTTAAATTGACAAAAGTCAGGGTCCATAGAGCTTTTTAAGGCATTTCCAGAATTTCAAAGCCTTCATCATCTAATCTAAATTGTTGACGTAAAGTTTTAAAGTTTACGGAAATGTTGCAGTAAAATTATCAGTAAAATCCAGTATTTTTCTAAGGTTCAGGCATACTTCTTACCTTGAAGAATAATATAAATAAACCCTGAATAGCTTTAAAATAATTTTAAAAATCCCTTTACAATGTCTTTGTATATCACACGGAGTGAATACAGACACCTAATAGTACCCTTTCTTCAAAGTATTTCATCAAGCCACTGTAAAGAGGGAGATTTACTCCAGCAATAACCTGAATTCCTTGGGAAATAAAACTTGGCACACATGTCTGGCGCACCTGACAATTTGAAGTCATCTGAAATAAAACAAACAAACTGTCTTCAAACAAAGCTTCCTGTTTTCGGGCTGTGCTTGAATCTTTCTGCCTCATTTATTCGTATTGCTCGGTTATGTCACTCTCACTGCCGAGCGGCGCGCACATCAACCGTTTTGCATCAAAACTATTTATGGAACAATTAGTCATAGCACTTTGGATTTGAGGGGAGCGTGATTGATGCAACAAGTTCGAAAACCCTCAAAGCTACACCGGCAGTTGTGAGTCAACACTGGGTCTAATTCACTGAGCTGGGGGAATGTGTGGACATCTGAGCATCTGGAGAGGAAAACAACATGAGGGGATGTAATTTGAACAATCAGGGCAGAGACCGAGGAGAGGGCGTAATAATGGAAGAGTGGAAGAGGCTGCAAGTGCTCTGACAGCGCAACAATGGAGTGAATCGGAAAGAAAGTGAGAGCAGCGAGTGAAAGAGGCCTTGTGCCTCCTGCAGCCCTCTGTGTTCCCCCCTGAGGCTGCACACAAGCAGGCAGGAAATCAAGACCGGACAGCCTGCAGCTCCGAGGGCTGCTGAGGCTCACACAGTGCTGCAGGACTGAGGAGGCACCGACAGACCGCGCTCTCATTTCTGAACATGCACCAAATCAAAAGACTTGCATAACTTACAATTAGCAAGAAGTGCACTCCCACACCTTCCACACCCACGTTAGCATGAGTAATTCCAGAAATTCCAGATCATGGGACAATAATTGTAAACAAAGACAAAGCTGGCAGCACGTGGGGTTACAGCTACTGTGTGCATGTGTGTCGAGTCTGTTCAGTGAAGAAAGCTGGGGTGTGTTTCAGCTCCTCCTGTGCACTCGTTTCTGCTCAGGGGAGAAAAGTGCTCTGCTGACACAGCAACATAGCACAGAGGGTTGGCCTGTGGCTGTCTACCCAGCATGCATTTCTGCCTTCTGTTGACCTATGGCAATGAAGAAGTTGAGCTTGTCAATACAAACACTCGAACCATAGGCGTTAACTGTTATGCCACTAATACATATTCTCTTAATTACCTCCACCAGAGAGGTCATGTTATCAGCTCGGTTTGTTTGTTTTAGGGAAAAACTGCTGGCTCGACTCTCATGAAACTTGGTGGAAGGATGAAGCACGGGTCACGGAAGCAGCCGCTGAATTTGGAGCGGGTAAATATCAGCATTGACTGAAACTGAACATTACTGATGTTTATTTAGCTATTTATCTTATTCTTTATTTTCACACTTATTTATATAATTGGTAGACAATAAAATACATTGAAAGTTTCATCTGGCTCTGTATTCCGTTGCTCACCAGAGTCGTGACTACGACTTCCCAACTCTGGATTATTCAAGGAACACACAAAGACATCCTTTGCCTTGCTGGAGGTCTGCATTGTCTCTGAGTGCCATTCTAGTCATTTATATAAATATTCACCTCTTTGACGAGATGTTTGACAGGTCTCAGGCCTCCGCCCACGCCCCACACGTTATCTAGACGAACCATCTCTCTCTTCATGGTCAGCAGCACTTCGGCACGGTCTAAAGCCACTCTGGAAAAAGAAAAGTGAGCACCACAGTATTATATTTGGGCACAGAAACGGGCATGTGTGTGTGCATTAAGCAACTTAGTTTGAAGGTCCAAAATTCCCCAGATAGCACCACAAAATAGATGGTTTATTTCATTCAAACATTATCCGATAAAGTGAAAAAGTAGAAGACTTTCTCACCACAGGGAGGAGGAAAGTTTGGGTTACGTCTGTAATCAGCTCTTTGCTTATCTTCCCATAAAATCAACTTTAAAAAAAATTAAGAAATCTTACAGCTGTTTCTTATAAGGTTGTTTTTTAAAGAAGCTACTGTGTCTGAATTTCAGTTCTGCTGGTGTCGGCTCACCTGGCATGATCACAGTCCACTTTGCCCTTGTAACAGTCCAGGAAAGACATGGGGAGGACGTGGTCGGCTATGGCTCTGGCTACAAACTGGCCTAACATCTGAGAGACATTAGAGAAAAAAAAAAACATCAAGATGCATCCCCACATTACATACTTATTGTAGTCCAGTGAGGGCAGCCACATGATAAACTACCTGTGGAGCCTCCGGTGTGTCCAGTATGAGGTCCGGCAGCTCTTTGAGGATCTTGTCGAAGGCACGGGCCATCTCGCTTTGTGACAGCATCTTGCCCGACAGATCAGACAGCAGGCGGGAGGTGAGCTCTCTGTGGCTGGCCTTGCCTTCCAGGGACAGGGACACGGCCAGGGAGGAGAACTCGTACTTATGTGGACCCAGGTTGAGCTCCTTCAGCAACATCTGACAGGACGGAGGACAAATTAAAGATGGTTGTGGATCAAACTGATCAATTCTCTGTAAAGTGAACTATAAAGTCTCTAACCAGTCCTGTTGAGGATCTAAGGATCTGAGCTCTCCATTGCTTAGTTCATCCGTCCATCAATTTACTCTCTAAACCCACTTATTTCTGGTCAGCGTGCAGCATGAAAAGGAAGAGGAAGTCATTCATTTGAAATACTTTACCTGGACCTCTTTTGTGTCTCCATGTTCAAAGTACTCCTGGACAATTGGGTTCACCATTTTTTCCAGCTCCTTCTCATCCACCACTGGCACGACTTTGGCATAAACTGTGTCCCCCTGTGAAAAAGGAAAAACATTATCGGTCAAAAACAAAACTGGATCCATATACACAGATATGCACAACAAAGACGTGCATGCACACTTCATTATTACGAGCTGTCAGAAACCTAAAGTTAACCCTGTCATAGTTTTTCATTTATGTGCAATATAATATCTTAAAACGTGGAAAAATTTAGATGAATATCTCTGAGATTTCTTTGAACATGCTTGTGTTTTCTGACCCTGTTCAAGCTACAAACTTCACTCTTATGTCTCAACGTTTTCTCCAGTGAATGCCAAGAAACCGGTCCAACTGACTTTTCATGCGGTGTATTTCTTAACCTGGAGAACAATAGGAAGCAGTTACATTATAAGAATCCCTGCGAGGATTAAATGGACTGGAAAATAATAAGATCCTATAATTGAACTACAATTATAGGAGAGCAGCTGCAGGGTTCCGACATTATTTCAAGGTAGAATTCAAGCACTTTTCAAGCTTTTCCAGCACCTTATTGTGGTATAAACTACAAACATTATACTTTATTCTATAGAAGGGTGACAAATTAAAAGAAAACAAAACAAAGTCTGAGGTGTCAAAGTGTGTCACCTGTTTGTAAGTGGACTTGCCATCCTTTATAAACTAATTTCAAGCAGTTTCAAGCACCACAATTACAACGATAAACCAGATGCCAAAAATGTACACTATCAATGTTTTAAAATCATGTGTAATCTGAGTCAGTCCAACTTCAAATGTGACATGAAAATTTGAGATCATTACAGAGATTTCTTTGAAAACACCCATTTTCTGTCAAGGTTCTATTAATCTGTGATAATATACGATCACCTCGAGTGCCGAAAAAACAGTCAAACTACTTCTCAGATGAGGTTTTTCTTAACTTAGAAAACAGGAAGCAACAAGAATCATTTTCTTAGCAGAAATGGATATTCAAAAAAAAAACAAACACACAAACTGTAATGACAGGAAAATAACTATTTGGGCTTTCGAGAGAAAAGCTGGCTTCAATTTTAATATCCCAGAGCACAAAAAATAATTACTCCATCTTGACCTGTTCTCATAAGCCCAAGTTTATATAACAGGAAAACACATATCAGCATGAAGGATTGTAGCCAAAAGTCCAAAACGCTGATTCACTTTCCTGTTTTCTGCTCTTTTTGCATTAAGTGAATATCGAAGGCAGAAAGTGATGTGAGAACCAAAACAATAATTTATGGCAAAGAGCAGGCCAGAGACGGAACCTGTATTCAGCATTTCTTGTGTCAACATGAAGGCGGATGGTAGGATTTAAGTAAGTTAAGGGCAGTAAGACGGGAGAAAGGGAGCATTCTCCAGCACGTTTTAGTTTCCGTTACATGGCCGCAGACTCATTTTCCCACGTACAGGTGACCCGTTTCATGCAGGAATCCTTTATCAGGTGATCCCGAGTCTGCTTCAAAGGTCACGGTCTGCACATGTCCCGTGGATTTCTCTGCACCACTCTGTCCCAGTTCCCTTTTAACACACTGACATCTTTTCACCACGCTCCTACAACATCCAAGGCCAAATCGCAACAGCTTTTTTTCTTTTCAGTTGCTACCAAAACTGTCAGCAACTTTTTTTACCGACATAAGCTCCGTTCCCACTCTGTATTCAGTTGGCGTGACCACAACGGGAGACAAACAAACTCACATGGAGCATTTGCTTGATAAGGGGGTTAAAGATTAAAATAATGTTGATTGTGATGGGACGGAGCCACCTGGATGAAGCAATCATGTGAGCAGGTGTGGTTTAAATTCAGCCAAAACATGAGCATGTTTTTTTTTATAAAAGCATTTCCTAAATGATTAATAATCCAGTATAACTTGTGGTAAATCTTTAATTATATGCCATACAACTCATCCCAACAGATCTTTGTGTTGTTCATTAAAGATTCAGATGCTTGTTGTCGGAGTGTGGACGCTCACTATCTTGTTCACAAAGCGAAGCCTCTTTTATGTTCACTGTGGTTCGGCTGCAGCCCTTCAACATCAGCATGTTTGTTTGACACAGGAAATAAAAGGTTCCAGCTTTGATCAGTGGGCCTCTTTAGAACAAAAACCTGCCCCGCACAACAGGTCGCAGCAACAACAACTGTGATGAAGTAACCTCTGCTGCTGATGCGCTTTCATCAGTGGCGAAAACAGCTCAGAGTTCGTGTCTGCAGGCTGCTGACGCTCAGGCAATTCAAATATAATGGGGGGGAAGAAAGGGTCAACTTCCACAGTGCACAAGAAAAATCTAATTTCCTCTAATGGAAAATTCCCCGGCAAATATTTTAAATATCTTGGCCGATCACTTTGGTTTAAACAAATCATGCGACTTGAAGTAGTGAGAGACCGATTAAACGGTTGGCTAATTAGGGGGATTTTTAGATAATTATCAGCCATCAGCCTGCACTCACAAGGATGATTTACAAAAAATGTCTGCAGGCACATCTGCGGGCAGCCTTGTCAGTGGTACTGCTGGGAGAACGAAGCTCACCAACGCCAGGAAGGTCACTGCTCTAACACAGTTTATTTTTTATCTATCCATCTTATTTACGTTAGCTTAGCCATTTTCTTCTCTCTCAGAAACAAGGAGATGTTGCAGAGAAATATTCATATTCTGCAGAAGTTTGCTGTGCTCGCTCACCTGAGCCGACTCATCGTAGTTGGGGTCCCTCATATCGGGCTCCTCGTCTTCATAAACCATCCCAGCAGCCCCCCAGACTCCTTTACCACCAGCCCCACCTGGAGAAACCAGCAGACAAACCAATAAGGCACACAGCATTTGGTGCAGGAAATGAACACAGATCATAAAGTACTTTTCAGAACAAAATAAATAGCAACTGTTAAAAATCAGCACAGGAGATAAACAATTTCATCTTCATCAACAGAGACAGGAAATAAGCCAATCAGTGTTTCTACCAGCGCTTTTTCCATTGACATTCTGGTGGTTGTGGTTATAACCTGTCAGCTTTTTAGACCAAAACTCTGTTCATTGTTGTCAGCTGGTCAAAAAAGGGAACTTGAAAAAAACTGAACTTTCTTAGAAAATGTTCCCTTCCAGAAACAGCGCCTGTGGCTGTCCCTCCTCTGTTACTGTAAAAGGGCTGCAGCAGCCTCCAAAAAATAAAGCTGCGTTCACCAGCGTAAGCTCAAATGTACCTTTCTTTGGCAGGCCTCTGCCTTTGCCCGTCCTGGATTTGCGGTCATTGGTGTTGACTTTGCCCTTTGGACTGTTTGGGTCACTTCCCGACAGTTCTCCTGACTCCGAAAAAGACTCGCTGGTGGAGTTGCGGGAGGAGTTCTTGCGCAGGCGTCGCTTGGCTTTGGCTTTGAGTCTCGCCTCGTGGAGCGCCTTCTCCTGAGGCGTCCAGTTCCCGTTCACCTCCGCTTCATTGAGCAAGTCATCGTCGACGCTGTAGGGATGGTTGGCCTCTGGTAGGTTCTCGTCGTAGGAGAACACCCCTGTGAAGAGAAATAGAACAGTTGGTGGATATTAATTATGTGGTTTGTCATTATACTGACATAAAACATGTGCAAGTCACTGTAAACTTTGATAGACTGTCATATTGTTACTATATGTCTAAGAGCAGGTGGACACAATTGACTGTATGAAGTAGATTACCACGCAGTGGTTTGTAGACAAAGGTTTAGATGCCTTAGGTTTGGCGTGTTGGTCGTCGCCATCTTTGCTTATTGGAGCCAGAAGTCACGATATTTGGACAAGAGGGTGCAGCAGGGAAAGATGATGCCAAATTATCATGCAATGGTAGCACTATTTAGCTTGGTGAGGAAAGTGCATGTATAATTTAAAATGAAAAGCAAAAACCTGCAGCCAGTTACTAAACTCCTATGGAAAAGCCTTGTGTACAACAGTCGAGGATATGAATGAACTATTCAGGTGTCCAATTAGTTTTTGCCATGTGCTGTGTGTCTGTAGCTTTAATTTTACTTGGGTAAGGTTAACCACATAAAAACAGAATCCCAACTGAATATTTAGCCATAACAAGAATCTCTGTTAGACATTGTTTGCTCTTGTGCCCAATCCATTTTTACAACTGTGGTAAAAAAAACAAACTTTATGGCACAGCTCTGGGACAAAAACTGAGGCTGGCTGCAAACCAAACAAGGTGTCTGCCAACACATTTCTAATATTCTGGTGACGCAAGTTCATGTTTTCATATTGTTGCTGCACATGAAGAAATAGGACAAATAAAAAAAGTGCTACATTTACATACTTATGGATAAACTGTATACTGCAAAGCACTATATAGATCATCTTGTGTGCAAGAACTCCATAACACCACAGATACTCCGGCTTAAGGCACGAATGCACTCTCCATATGTCAGGGCTATGCATCGAACATCAAACCAAAGGTCACATAACACCTACAACATTACACGAGATTAGCACAAGTTCAAACACAGTCTTGTGTCACTTACCAGCTGTATCAGCGGGCGTAACATTTAGGTTGGACATTTAGTGTCTAGTAACTTTTCTGCTACTCTCCAGTGAGTGTAAAGAAACTGTATATAGTAACAAAGCATGTGCCTAGGTTGCTTCTTGGAGACAACAACAACAAGTGGGACGAGTGTTCCTGCAGGAACGGGAGGAGCGAAAGGGAACACATGCTGCAGAAATGCTGACACCGCTTTTTTCCCCCCTCCGTCTTCTCGCGATCTGTCCACAGCGGCTACAGTGGACCTGACTACATATGGCATGGTTGGATCCATGGCTGGTCACATGACGAGGCCGTAGGAGAGAAGGAAAGCAGGAGGAGGAATGTCTGAGGGTGTAATGAATACTTACAGACCGTATGCATGTGCCCAAATGGCAGTTTGTGGAGTTATGGCCCTATAGATTACAGGACATGCAGAAAACACACAGAGGGAGGAGGGGAAGGGGGACTCGCCAAGCCACAGATAAAACTAACAACCTAAAAAGAAGCTGCGGTGTGTGTGCTGCAAAGTGCTAAATGGTAACAATTGGGGTAATTATCATACTTCTGGTGCAGGAAAAACAACCAACTTGCAAAGGGAAAAAAAAGTATTCAAAACATCTCAAATGTTTCTGTGAATAACAAATGAAAGGAAGCACCTTTGCTCGAAGCAGGACACCTCCCTGATTTAACCTGTTGCAGAAAGAGCAGCACCACACCCTTGGCCTTCAAAATCTGTAAACAGCCGACCATGTGTCATCTCCTCCTCCTGTTCCTTCTCCTTCCCTCATGTAGGCCACAGAGCCTGCCAGCTCAGTAAATTAGAAACTAACCAATGGCGTTACGCCAAACGCACGACCGGCCAATTGGAAAAGAGCAGAAAAATGAGAAGGCAGGAAAAAGTCAGAGCAGTTTGCCAAGAGGAAAGTTGCAAAACAAGCAGACCAAAACGCAGCCGAGCTAACTAAGTTTTTAAACTCAGCAGAGGCTGTTGATCTCTGCGACGCAAACTTAAACCACTGACGTTTTGTCTCATGGTTTAATCTTCAGCGTTTGTGTGTCACCGTCTCATACAGCTGCAGCAACAAACTCACTCTGCTGTCTTGAACCTTGAACGCCTACCAGAGCACAACAGAAAGAATACCGAACCACACAACGCTGTCATGGTGGTTTTTCAAAACCGCCCCCATATTTAAACCAGTTCTTAAGCACACAGCCAGATGCAGACCAGCAGCGGACCTCTGCCCTACATGCTGCGTGGAAGCTTTCCACAGCCAGCGAGCCTTAACAGCAGCATTGAGGTGTTTAGTTTCGGGTCTCCATACAGTAGCAGGGTTTATGAATGAGAGGGTCAGTGGAGCGCATTCCTGCTGAGGGGCAATCCTAGATTTCACGACTGTAAATGTCACTCTAAATATGGATTGCTGTCATCTTTGGGAGAATCTGTCAAACGCAGCAGGATTTTTTATAGTCAATGTTATTTTTAAGGCCTTATTTGCATGCAAGTTTTAAGAAAGCTGGTGAAAAGGCATCAAATTACCATTTCTTCCAGAATTGGGACAGTTCTCTCAAAAACCTTTTACACTTGAAAGTGCAGAACGATTCATGTGCAGTTTGACACTATAGGTCTGTTTCTACATTTATGTGCTGAAGGGCAAAAGTTTCTCCGTGCTCACATTTAACCGAAGTATGAGACGAGTACATACAGGCAGGACCGAGACATCAACTGCGTCCAGCAGGCAAACTTTCCAAATGAGGAACATTTTCATATTCAAACATTCTGCGTTTTACAATGATGTTTACAAGTATTAACCAAACAGAGACCATGTGGAAGTGCGTTAAACCTGCACTCTAATTGCCAGCACGCTGCGACTCCACTGGGTTCAAAGAGATGTCAGATTGTATAGAAGTCTATGAGAAGATGGTGCTTCTTCATACTTGATTTGATACCCAAACAAACATTTTCCTAAAGAATTCATGGTTTCAATCACTAGTCTCCGGCATTCTTCAATACAGCATATAGTAAATTATGGTTCCATTTTGACAATAAAGCGAGGTATTCTTTATAACATGCTACCTTATGATCGACAAGTTGTCAAGACAGAGGCATAGCAATGTGCATCAATGGCTCTGTATATATTTAAATTTCTGTGACCTGGTTTTGGTTGTTGTTTGTCTTTGTTGAGGTCTTGAACATTGACCTTTAACAGTGTATTTTCAATAAATTAAAGTTAATTGTAGCATTTTTGTTACTTAAAAATCTTTCAATAAAATAGTTATTTGATTTAACTCCAGTTAAAACTGTGAAATGAGTTTTATAAATCCCTGGACACCTTAAGAAATATATAACAACAAATCAAAGACACCCGCGCACTTTGCCGTCACTTCTGTGTAAATTGTTAAGGATTAGAAGGCAGCTGTGGGTGATTTAATTTGCACAAACAAACAGAGTCATAAGTAGTTTGCAATCTCTTTATACATTTGCTTCTATTCTTCACTCCTCGCCTTCTCCTCCGCCTCCTGTCTGGGTTTAAGTCTACATTTAAGTTTGTTACACACAACAATATCGCCACTGAAGCCCAGACTCTCAAAGTGGAAACAGGTCTCAATCTCCAGTCCCACTGGTTAAATAAAAGGTCATCTTTAAAAAAATGTTTTACAAAAGATTTTTCTGTCATCCCACGCAAAGAAAAACAGGCAAAAAAGTGTGATCTCCACTAAGGTCAAACAAGCATGTGCACAATGATATGTTGGACAGAAGGAAACAGCCACTGCTGCACATGTCCTGTGGTGATTATCTATTGGAGAAAAGAAGGGTGTGGACGTCTGGGGGCTGCAACCGTCATTTAATTTAATGAAAGGAGACTCGGGCACAATTTCACTTAAAAACATGTTTTGAATGCACCTCAACTTGTGTGTGATTCATGGCTAAATATACAACAGTAACAACGGAAGCTGGGCAACCGGCCACACACAGTGCACAAAAAAAGTTGCCACTTCTCAAACGGTTATGTCCCTTGTTTAATTTATAAAGTTTGAGAAAAGTGAACTAATTAATTTATTATTCATTTAGCTGACTGTGCATCTCGAGCCACCATCTGCAACAGCTGCAAAGCAACAACACAGATAAAGGGAACGGAGAGGTGCATACAAAAGATTAGAGCTACCAAGATAAACGGTTACCCCCAGATATGTCATTTTAAAATAAAATGTTTTCATTGTTTTGTCTACATGTCAGACCAACAGTTTAAGGACATTACTTCAGGCTCTGGTAACGTATAACCTGTAATCACTAGTTATGACCCAAAACAATTGAGTAGACCTATGTTTGATAAGCTTTGAGCTATTTTAATTTCTTTTTTCAAGATGCACTTTTACAGCTGTGGTAAATTATTTTTTATATACAGTAAAGACAATATGCTATTTAATTTACTACCATGTCAAATTTAATGACATTATTGTGCAATAAACATAAATATGTTTCGTGACAGCACTCCGCGGCACAAATTGTTTTCATATTTTCAAAATGTGTCACCTGTTTCTAAGTAGACTTAGCAACCAACAAGCTACCTTTCAGTTCCAAGCACTTCATTCAAACATTGAAAACACCACAATAAAATTGTTGAAAAGTGGTTTCAAGGATTCCAAAATCCCACAGGAGCGATGTATTCTATACCACGTGAGTTTTACATATTTCCCATACATTCTACTCTGCGATCTCCAGCTTGACCCACAATGTATCAAGGAGTTGTTTTCAGTTTTTTTCCCAGCACAGACAATAGAGTCTTTGACAGTGTGTGTGTGTGCGTGTGTGTGACCACCACCTCAACAGTCTGCTCAATGAAGCGTGGCTGACCTTCCTTGAGAATAGGGGCCTTGAAGTTCATGCAAAAAAAGCCCATCTGTGCACTGAAGCACCGGCTGCTTTTACACACACTGCCATAACAAAGCATGTGGTGTCTCCCATGCACTGATTTGTGTGTACGATAAGGTGAATCACTTGTGTGTGTGTGCATTACACAAATCAAGGTATTAATGCTGGATGTTGGATGCCACTCACTGGTGTGAAATCACAGTTTTTATACATTATAACAGTGCTAACAAGCCATTCCCGTTACTTATGTAACCTTTAAATACACAGCAATGGAAAGATTATGTAAGGCTCTCCCATTGGCTCTTATGGTAGGCTATACATGTCGACGTCATCGCCAGGCTGAACGAGGAAAGCACGGAACCCAGTGTACCTTTAGCTCAAATATCATTCAAAGAAAGCCCGTGTGCAATGGTTACAACCAGCACGTCGCGCACGCAGGACGTGTGTTTGATCGAGAAATTATAAGCTAAACGTCAGTGCTGCCCGGATTGTAGATGTTAATCAAAATTGCTTCCTGTTTTTTTTTATTTTTCCTAACGATTAAACTGATCGCCGTCGTGTTCTGTGCGCATTTGCTTATTAAAAGCTAAAATTTAACGCAGGAAAGAGGCATGTAACGTTACATGTGCAGTTTGTGCGTCTAAATAATGGTTAAAATACACAGGTTACACAAAGAGGTGTTGACTTGAAGCACAACACTAGAAGGTGATTGAGGAAGCATCTTGCACGATGAAGAAAGGGAAAAAAAATCAGGAACCAAAACAGCTCAAAGTGACTCATGCATGCACTCGTTTAACACCCGAAAATAAATGGACAGCAAAGAAAAGCCCCAATGCACTCAGAGGCTGCACAGTGTGTGCAAACAACGACTTGTCAAAGCGGAAGTGAGCATTGTGGCTTCGTCCAATCAGAAACGCGAAAGGGTTAAATGTAAAAGCACAACAACAAACACAGTAACAAAGCTACTGAAAAGCACAAAATTGCTAATGGAGTTCGGCTCTAATTATGGCGTGTAAAGAGCAAAGCTGCGCGAGCGTGCAGTGATTGTTGCACCAGTGCTCGATGTGTGTGTGTGTATGTGTGTGAGAGAGTGTGCGTGTGGCTGGTTTTAACGGAGCACATGGTGGAGTATGGCTGGCGCTGCAGCCCATCCCATGCAGGGACAATGGATCAGGGACAGCACGCCACCAGGCCCCGCCGCTGCTCCCTGACACTTTGCACCGACACACGCTGCATGAAGCAAGGCCAAATTCATTCACTCACCGTCGACTTTCGGAGCGGAGGACCACGTATCCACTTCGGTCGCCATGGCGCTCTCGAAATGCTCGATTAAAAAATCCTCACGGCGAGCTCCTCCTGTCGAGCTTCAGCTGCACGAAATTCCCCCTAAAAAATCAGCAATCCAAACGTCTGCAGGACTAGATTTGGTGTCTTTTGACAAATGGCACGTGCTGGTGGGGGAAAAAACTGGAGTCCTGAGTCTTTCTTTCTTGCTGCACGATATCAGCTGCAGAAAACACACAAAAAAAAACAATGAAATTGAATTACAAAAAAAGGAAAGGAAATGCTAAAGAATTGAGGAGTGGAATAAAAAGGGGGTCCGCACTCTTCTCAGCGTGTACGGCTGGGAAGAGTAAAACAACAACGCAGAGGGGGGAGAAAGTAGGTTAACTAGTCGGAGAGCATTTCAGCAAACAACCTGCAAGATAAACAAAGTCTGTTTTTAACTTTGCAAGAGCGAGCTGAGAGGAGTCACGTGAACAAAACGCGGACGGGGAGTGGTCAGTAGAGGGGGTGGGTGCTGGTCCGTCCTGACCAATCACAGAGCAGGGAAAACACGACGATCGTAATGTACAAAACGCACGACAGAAAAAGATCCCCCTTTATGACAGTTAATGTACTGATGGTGACTGAAAACAAATATATATTGGGGTCAAGAAGAATTAAATGCCTTAATCCAAATTAATTGGCTTTTTTTGCCTGAATTAACTCATACCAGGATAAGAGATAATAAGTCTTTGTAGCATATAGTACCTGCCATTTTTAAATGTATTTATGGAAATATGGAGGAGAAGACCCACCAACTCAATACTAAATAAATAAATGACCATATATATATATATATAAACTAATAAGCCATTAAAATAATAATAATAATAATAATAATAATAATAATAAACAGTCATGAAAAAAATTATTTCAGTTTTAATTAGCTTCTTTATTTACCCCTTAAATTAAAAGAAGTAGTGCTTTGAAAAATAACTTTTTTGAAATAAATAAATGTAATGTAAATATGTACATGTAAATAAATGTGTGTGTGTGTGTGTGTGTGTGTGTGTGTATAAATGCTAGTTAGCAGTGCATTCATTTATTTGAGAAATTATTTCATAGTCATATTAATTAATTTCATTTCTCCATTTTGAGTGAATGTAATAATAGACTTAGCTTTCCTTAGTTAATGATCACAACACAATTACTCTTGCAGTATTTCCAGGCTTCTTCATTTCATGCTGGATCTATTAAAAAAAAAACTTAAAAATGGAACAAAAATAATAAAGAATTTAATATCAAAGAAGTTATAAAGCCAACCTCGCTGTCACAAATACCATGTAATCCACACTGAAGTATTTTTGTCATCCAAATTCACACCACCAGATGGAGCTGAAGGTAAGTTTCATGATGGCTGATCAGCTTTTAGGTACCCAAAGTATTCTGTAACCAACTAACCTGTGATGCTAAATTAGAGGTCAGGCCACTATTCATGTTTTTATGTTATTCACCAGATTGTTTTGTTCCCTCTACAGTTGATATCAGCTCCTCTTTTTATCTCCCTCTCTCTCAGTCTCAATAAAGCACAATAAAATATCAGGATTATCACAATCATGGCACAAAAATGAGCCATTATTAAACCCTGTTTCTTTCACTCTCTGTTCAATTTTGCGCAGCTTCCTGCTTTCCCATGTAGTTGATTAAACACTTATTCATTTAGGATTATGCAACATGTAAGCTCAAAACTGAAATAATGAAAATATATTTTGACACAAGGACCATCTGCAGGCAGGCCTTTAGATTATGTAACGACATGAATTAACTCTGGAGCTTTTGTGTCTCCTCTATGTTTTGGGGGGACCCAGGGCAGTTGACAGCTTTGCCTGGTTGTTAATCCGGCCTTGTTTATAATATTACGTTCTGGGACTCCTCTACTCGTCTCATCAGAGCCAGAGGAACAATGCGAACAGACGGGTCTCATCAAGGCATATGGCAGTGGTTGATACATTACAAGCATGTATGACAACAAAAGGCTGCAGATGTTCCCATACTGCATGTTGTGTTTGTCATCGCTGATACACAGAGCTGTCGGGCTACACACCATCACACATCTCAAACTATTTCTGTGTGTGTGGTTTACTCCTGAATAGATGAAGCTTTCAGGGTGAGTGCAGCCGGATGATTCATCCTGAGTCACAGTGACAGCTACTCATGAGTGGGTGTTTTTAGCTCTTTCCCTGCTGAAACAAGTTGGTGCATTTGCTGTATTTCAAAGCAGAATATTGCTTGTAGGCAACTACAATAGATGTGTAAGCAACATTATGGATTTTTAAAAACCTACTCATCATATATGGTTTATTTTACAAGTTATTGATAAGATTACATCAGCTCAACATGATGAATACACAGTGGGAATTTTCACAGTAAATCATGAAGTTTTAAGGGCTTAATCAGCTTCCTGTGGCTTCAGTACTTTGGTAGTTACTTGAGTACCTAAGAAATATAATAATAATATGATTTCATTTGATTTATTATTAATATATTGATTATATTATATTATGATATAATATTGTATTAGTTTATTTTATTTATTTCTAATGTTTAAATCAAAACCTGTGATAAACCTCTGCCGCTTCTTGCATATTCTGATATTATTTATATTGTTTTGCTAGTGTTCTTTTTTTAAGTGCTTTTAAATCAATCAATCAGTACAGCATTTACAAAAGCACAGACATGTATTTGGTAGCACTTGTTAGCATTTATTTTGACACAAAATCCACAGTTTCTGTTGACTAAAGTAGCGCAGATGTCCGTGTCCAACAAGGTAGAATTCCCAATGAGCATCAATGAAAAAAAACCCTCAAATGGAAGAAACGTAAATACAATCCCACCTTCTGGAGAAAAAAAAGCACCAGGATATGTGCAACCAAACAAATATATCTAAAAATGTAAGAGCATCTCATTGTTTGGATTTTACATCAGAGTACGCATCAGGAATCTCTGCTATGCTATACACCAAGATACAAAATCAACTTGATATTCATGATGACATAAAAATGTTTGGATATTTATATCGACAAATATCATGTTAACAAATACCAACGACAATCAACTTTGGCCTCATAATAAGCAACAATGATTTAACAGCACAACAACACGGCCGACGATAACTCTCTCACACATGCGTACAACACACTGAAGAGCTGCAGGTAGAATTGCACAAGGATACCCTTAAAGAACACCACGATTTGTAGCAATATTAATCTGAACTATTCCACGTACAATCACATATAGATACTTCTAGAAATCCTGCTCTGTCGTAGCTGCAGGAGTAAAAGGAGAATGCTTCGTTTCCCGAGAGAAAAGCAGTCTGGACTTATCCTGAATCAACGGGGTTCGATGTTTTGTTTTTGTTTTTTTCCTGGCAAACCAGTTCAGTCGTACCAATGTGGGCTCTGTGTTTTATTTCAATTCTTCAATTTCTCAGCATTACAAAATAAAGTCAGTACAAATATAGAGTAAATACTATCTTGATAAGGAGAAGTAAACAGTCCTTTGCAGTCAAAACTCAGCGAGGTAACAGTCTTATATCAGGCCTTGGCCTTCAGTGGTAATGAGGGTAGAGTTTGGGCATTTTGTCTGTACATACTAGCTGCTGACAAGGCAAAATAAATCCAACTAGTTCTATATACACTCAACTCAGATCAGTTTGGCCATCACGTTAAATCAGAGCTGGGGTCAAACTGTCCAGTTTGTGCCTCTCGTGTGTTACGGTTATATTCGAGTCACACGACTAAACATCTGTTTGAAAAATAGATACATGAGAGATTCACTTTACAACACATTCAGATTCAGAAAGCTTTTTTCATCACAACCCGGTTGTCCAAAGAGAAAATATGTTTGTCATGTTAAGGTGATATTTTGACTAACTAAGATTATATGTGGTTATACTGTACGACAGCTCAATAATACAATTAGAAAAACATTGTGACAGTAACCCAACACAGTTCGAGCTCCGGTCCTTGTCCAGCCCTGTGGTTCTGATGTGCTACTTGATCTAGTGAACTTGAAGCGTCACTTTTTGAGGTGTATGTTGTTCAGGCTTTGCAGAATATTTGTCCATATAGCTCAAAGATGCCGGGATACTTTATCTTCACAAATGTCCTCTTTTGCTGTCGTTTGTGTTCCTGTGGCCATCTTTTTTAGGTTGAATCAATTTGCACCTTTAGTCGAACACTTTCTCGAACCCCCACAGTCAAATAAATTCATGTTTTTTCCTCCCTCAACTTAAAATAGTCCAGATCCAGAATGCTGCATACACATTTTCATACAACACTACAAAAGTCTATAAATACATTTTTTCTGTAATTTTCACAAGTAGATTTCTACAATGAAATTCATACATCACTGACAAAATGTACTGTATAATAGTGGAGAAATGTAAATAAATAATTAAATAAGCAACCCTGCCTCCTTTTTCTAGGTTAGTAAAATTAAACTCATCAATAAAAACAGCCATTCTTATTCTTTATCATTTGCATACCGGAATATTTCATCGTTTTCTTGAGCCATTTCATGAAAAACTGACCCTTACAATCACCATGTGAATGATACAACAAAAGGGACTCCCTTTCCCAATCACCTTGCGTGAACAGATATGTTTAAAAAAACATGGACGCTTAGCTCTGTCACCCAAATGTAATGTCAACACATGAGAGGCACAAACTGGGGCGAAGGTTAACCAGATAATCTGAGTTTGCACTTGGGAGAAACCTTAAGCCAAAGGCATTTAAAATGCAGTGTTATGTACAATCACGGGCGTCTGCCCAGCACAGCTCGCGGATCGGTTATAAAGAGGTAAATGTCTTTTTCACAACACTTCATTTCCTATCAACCAGCATTAACTAGAGTAAGGAAAAAGTGTGAATACTATTGCTAAATACTATTTTTGCAAGTCTCACATGTACTGCGTACTGTGTATGTTTTATAAAGAGACTGCTAAGCGCTGCTAGAAAATGTTTGCCCACTTGATGTACGTCTATGCACAGTTTACAGAACACACACACACACTCGCATAGCAGCAGTAAACTATAGAATGCCAGACGTCCGTTTCCACCAGATTAAACATATATGCTTTGATAAACATACATTAGCTAGAACTAATGAGAAAACAACACCTGTCCAGTCTCAAAATCAGAGAAAGGATCGGAGAAAATCAAAATGACCTTCATGCCAAAGCAGCAACTGCTTGAAGCCCCTTTTCACACACAATTTGTCTGTGACAAATTACAGCATTGTTAAGCCGAACTGAGGCAACACTTTCTGTCCACAGAACTAAAAATGAGTTGAAAGCTTTGCCTTCAGGCGTTAGACAATTAAATTGGCTTTGTACTGAGCCAAGGACACAAGAAAGTGGCCTCTCAAGGAACAACAGAGACAGTTGTCTCATAATAGCTACAGCAAGACAAACATACAAGTCAGCGTACCGCCACGCTCCCATTCCTCCATACAAAGAAATATGTATGTAGGAACAGTGAAGCTGTTGAGAAAAGCATGAGCCTCAAAGTAAAAAAGCTGGCTTGGGCTGCAATATCTGCCATATGCCATCTTAACACCTGCTTTATTCACCCTGTATGCATGTTAATAGGCGACCAATTAACCAGTTGGCTACCAGTTAACAATGGCTACATAAGCACAATTTCATGGTGCATCTCAATACAACATTTCCATATACTTCACTGTAACCTAGGCAACCGGGCACTCCGTTTTAAATAGCTGAATAATTGAATTAGAACAATAACTGATGACGATGAAAGGACAATAATTTCACATTCATTTGACACATTTGGCCAAGACATCAGTAAATTCTTAAATAGCTTTTTAAATACTGTTGTCTATCAAAGTCTTTTGAATTAATGGAGTTTTAATTCTAATGTGTGTTTACATTTCCAACCTTTTCTCTTCTGACAGACACTGTGCAACTGGACAACTGACGAATGATTTTACAAACAAAAACAGGACCAACCGGGACTCGTTTAAGGAAAAGCTGTCCAACTCTCAGGTGGCCACATGTTTAGCCACAGCAACAACAAAAGAGGCATAACTCCGACTTCATACCCTCACTTTTTACACTTTAACCTTCTCACAAGCGTTACTTGACTCAGACATTACAATGGGCACTTCATTTCAAAGTGTCCCCTCAAAGCCCTCGCTGGACACTTTTCCAGAGGTTTTCAGTCAAGCATCATGCTATATAAAAATTCTCCATAAACAACTCTAAGTGTATCTTTTTGTTGCGATGCATAACCTTTTACATTCATTATCAGTGATGAGAATAGGCTTAAAGTTTCTGCCTTGTAAAAACTCAACAATCTGTCCATGGAGGAATCAGATTTACATTGTCTTGCAAAGAAATGGCGACGGCCAACCAGGAACATGTTCAAACAAGTTAAATCCAAAGTCAAACAGGCATTTCATTATACAATATAATCATGTAACAGTCTGAAACAACAAAGTAGAATCATAACACCATTGTAAAGCTTTGCCACCCACACATTATAATTAACGTTCGCACCCCTTTTCCTCTGGGGAGCGTTAAGACACAATGTATAAAAACACACACTTCTTGAACCAGTCATAATAGTTGCCTTCTCTCGTTATTTCCTCTAAAACAGAGGGAAGTAGGCTGGTGAAAGTAAAAGCTCACCCTACAACTAAAAGGTCACAGGAACCATATGTTCAATAGTTGTGAACCTCTCCCAAAGACAGAAAAATTAAGATTATATAATGTGATCCACACACAATTAGTTAGAGCTGCTCTTTTGAAAATGAACTGTTCAGAGATTTGACTTAATATACTCCTAGAATATAGTTGCTGTTTTTTTTTTCAATTCAAAAAGATATCAGTTAATAATAAACACTTGTTCATTGCTGCTGGGATGATTGAGTAATGGGGCTTATCAGGCAGCGGTTCCCAACCGTTTTGTTGTGTGACCCATTAAATTGAATCTATTTCTGTGAGTCCATCACACATTGCATATGTCAAGATGTCATGAGCAGGTCCACTAAAAATTGATTTTCGCTTTTTAGATTGTTTCATTTGACACATTTTGAAATGCCCAGCGAGTTAAAACTATCAACATTTTAATATAAAAAAGCAAAGATTAAAGAAGCATTTTCATATCAATTTCAATAGCAGAACTTCTTCTTTCTTAAACTGTTCATCATCCTGTGACCCATTTTTGGGGGTTGGGTCCTGACCCCCAGGTTGGGAACCACTGACTGTAAGGGATTCCCTTTCAAGGACCTAAAATGCTATCTAAGGAATGCTGCATCATGCAGAGAAAAGAGAGATGAGGACTAAACGGCAGGGAGATGTAGAGATGTTGACACAGAGCCATTGGTAGATATGGATTTGGTTAGCATGTAGGAAAATGGGGAAAGAGAAAGAGCAAATCATTAGCATTTTCATCCCTTTAGAGGAAAAGCCGAGCCTTCTCCCAAGCCATAAATAAATTAACTACAAAATAGGACTCTCAGGTGTCGGCTTCTCTTGGAGTTTCTCATTTGAAAACAAGAGAATCCGTTACTCATCCTGTCCCCAACCATTAAAGTAAGACTTTTCTTCAGTGATTCAACTTTTCACCTACTTGTCTCCATCTATGAAGATGCTATCAAACATGAACATCTCCCTTTTTCCCCTTGTTTGATCTCACAGGCTGTCAGCTTACGAGGACTCCACAGTGATGATGGCCTCGCCTGTTTTCTGGCTGAAACTGGAGGAGGAGGAGACGCGGCCGCGCTGTTCAGCGCAGTCATCCAGGAGTGGTGAGTGAACAGCGTCCTTCGCACGGAGGGAGCAGTCCACGCTGTCATGCAGCACGTCTGCCCTCTCCTCCTTCAGCGCCTCTTTCCCTCCTTTCCCAAAATGCCCCTTCTGCAGTTCTTCGTCCTCCTGTTCCTCTCTCTTCACGTGGCAGCGACATACCTCGATGCCCGAATCACCTGTTAGCCGCCGGTGCCGGAAATGATCCTCCTCGTCGTCTTCTTCTTCCTCTTCCTCCTCTTCTTTTTCTCGTTTCTGCTCCTCTTTGTTGTTGTAATGTGTGAAAACAGCCACATTCGAGGAGAAGAGAGCCTGTTTAGGGGGAGACAGAGTGGGCCTGGAGGTGCGACCACAGGGCGGGGCCTCTTCTTCTTTCTCTCTCTGAATGGTCACGGCTCCAAGTGGGTCTGAGAAGACAAGAGGGTGGACTTGACCAGGAGGGAGGGAAGATAACAGAGTGAGGGGAGAAAGTGGGAGGCGAGAAGGGTGTGAAGGACGAGAGTGTAAAGGAAGGGAGAGTGATGGAGCTGAAGGCGAGACCCCTTCGCTGACATTGGAGGACCGTCTCTGTACGGGAATGACATCTGGAGTGGCCGTCGGTATAACATCAGGTGGAACTTGTGATGGAGGTGTCGGGGAAGAGGACGGTGTGAAGGTGGCCGCGATCCTTGACATGACAGAACAGTCGCCCCCTGCTTCACTGGGTGTGGACATGTGACTGCTGTCATATGTCTCATCTGTCACCTGGACAGAGAAGGAGGTGCTCGAGGGAGAGGTGAGGGAGCACGACTCGCAGGAGCAGCTGGTGTAGTTGTCGGAGCTTTGGGAGGACGTCAGGCCACTGGGCCCGGGGCCCAGGTACGGGGGGCAGGGGTGACGGTGGTGGTGATGATGGGGGTAAGAGGAGCTAGGACCCCCCATGGCGCCTCCCTGCAGGGCGAAGACGGAGCTGTAAGGCGGAGGAGGGGTGCTGGGCTGCGCCGCCACCTCCTCGTAGGAGGGCAACTTAAAGGAAGCCAGAAAACCTGGGACAAATTAAATACATTAGATACCATACAACTGTATTAGCCACGTGTTGACTCCATGTTTATTTGCATATGCAGCAGGAGAGTGGGATCTGATCACAAACGGCCACTCAGAGTGCACGTGGAGGTGCTCTCTAATGTGAACAGAACAAAGAAAATACTAAAAATATATCATTTTCATAGAAAGACATTGTTTTTAAATTGTATTCAAGACACAGGAAGGATTTTTAAAATTCTCACACACAGTTCTCCTGGCAGCAGATGCAGCAGTACTGAAACTAAAAAAACATAAATAAACCTACTGAGGTCCAGCATTGAGGAAGGGTAGTTGCAGGCTCCGTTATAGGCGATCAGATTGATCTCTCTCTGCCTCTGCTGCTGCTGGATCCTCAGCTTGGCCCGGCGGTGGCGGTAAGCACAGAAACAGCTGAAGAGGATCAGCATCGTCCACAGCAGCCAGAACCCTGCAGAGGACAGGAAATGAATCCTACATGAACCCAACGTTCATCTTTATGAGAGTTTCTTCTGTTGTATACAATTACACCTCAGATCTACTCAGAATACATATAGTTATACTTCAGTAATATAGTCTTTTAAAAACAACAATAATGGCGGGTTTTGGATATTTTGTCAATTTTTCAAAAATATAGGTTCATTTTCTGGCTTTGTTTGCAATTATTTGGCTATGATGTTAACTTCCAGACAACAATTTTAAGGTCGTTAATTCACTCTATTAAATATTATCTTATGTATGTATAATCTTCTGGCTGGTACATTCAAGGACAGCTCATGAATGCAGTTATTTTTAGTAGCCCACGGTTGAAGGAGTAAAGGATTTCATTGTCAAAGTAACAAACTACCTAACACAACTTTATCTATAATTGTCCAATGTTATAGGATCTTATGATCTGACCAAGAAAAACACAAGATCTATAACATCTAATGATCAGATTTAAGTAGCAACACTAACTGGAACATGCAGCTAAAACTGTTGTCTGGTGCCTCCTAGTGTTTCTTTAAAATCTCTCTGGCAGTATCTTAGTGTGAGTTTGAATTAAACAGATTCTAGAATAACAACAGTGAAAGGTGCAGGGAGAAGGGAAATCCCAAAAATGATGCAACATTCACTATTTTCAATGTCAAAGACACACACAAGCTGAATCTTAACATGTGTCCTTGTCCACAGTAACACAATGGAGAAGAAGTCAGTCAGTTGACTCACACCAGAGTTCATAATAGTAGGTACAGCAGCCTGTCTCTCCGCAGCAGTGGCCGGTTTCACACAGGTAACCTGGATTGTTGTTTACCCCGGGACAGTACTTGGGACTGATAATAGGCTGGCTACCAGAACCACCGTGATGTTTCACCACCTAGTGGACAAAACATGGCATCACACATCACCACAGTGGAGTAATGTTACTGCAGAGCTACAGTTGGTTACTGTTAATTGCATCAGATTATGTTTTCTTCCACTTATTATCACTATCTGTATTTGTGTTTGCACTACTTATATTTGCATATTTGTGCATAATTGTTAAAATGATTGTCTTATCGTGTATACAATAAACTCTCTTTTATCTTGTCTCTTATTGTATTCCCTTTGACAGACGGCAATATGTACTATATGTGTGAGAATTACAGTTGCCATGTGTCTCGAATATAATGGGACCAGATGGCACTTCGCTTGTGTTGCTCAAAGCGCCAAAAA
>CAFUXE010000782.1:385564-399040 GCA_903364295.1 Serranus cabrilla | reverse complement strand
CCAGCTGTCACTGCTTAAGTCAGACCAAGTCACTGGATCAGTGTCTTTGGCCTCTTTGTTTGAAGTACGACTGCAGTGTGTTATCATCAGCATTGTAAATCAGCTGTCCCCATGCTAATATACTACAGCTGTCAAACAGAACTACAAGGAGACTGACACACACACAACTATTTCTCTGATGTTTGTTGAAGGATCACATGCCTAATCCGGCTGCAAACATTTGTCATTATGTGCCGTGGCACAGCCCTGTGCCAACCACATGCAAGCCAAACACAGGAAAAAACACAATACAATGCTATATATACAATATATGTCAATACACAGACACAGCAGGGTTTAGCGCTTACACGCCCTTCTACTTTTTGATGCATCATCCTCATCTTGTCTCATGTGAGCAGACATCATGCGATATTTAGAAGGAAACGTATTTTTGCTGACGTGTGGCCAATCGGTGTGCGGTATTTGGTTCCACAGAGACGCAGCAGTTGTGTTCATGTGAGTCACTATCTTTTGGAAAGAGAGCACACCCTGAATCTGCTAAATAATGAGCCAGTAGTAAAGATCTGCTGCTTTGGCACGGACACAAACTGCTTCCTGTTGTTTTTCTCTCGCCTTTTTTTTTTCTTTTTTTCCTCTTGTATGAAAGTATTGTGTCCGAGTGGAAACAGTTGATGCAAATATAATATATTGAGACAAACACTGGTTTCCACTTAGAGTGAAAGCACACATGACTGACAGGCTGTTTTGCACCCCTACTTTCCTGTCTTTGACAGCGGATTAAACTGACAGATCCCGCCCCCCTTCTCTCACACACACACATAGTCTGGGACCACAGGCCAAACACAGGTTCATGACAAGTCCTGGCAAGTCATCCGTAGTTAACTTAATGAGGGTACTGGAGACCTTGACACACGCACGCACATATGCACTCACACACAGACACACACATGCGCATGCTATCAAACATGATTATCATGCTGTTGAGTGAAACGACCAAAACATCATATGAGAAGACTCGCATCGGGTTACCTCACGCTGCTGCCTGAAACCCAAAGCTTCATGACCGAGGAACACAAACAAAATGTTGTACATTTTAATCCAAGGATTTAAGTTTTGATGTTTTTGTTTACTTGCAGGTTAAAAAGGATTAACTACTGAGTCATGTGCACCCTTAAGTAAGCTTGTGTAATTTTTCATATAGCATGGACACAGATGCATTCAAACCGGAAGAAAATAATAACCACACAGAGTAATGAGAGATTAAACGTGCATGTTTGTTTAAGAGCAACATATGCAGATGCATAGACAGACAGCAGTAATGTTTGTGACTCCCTCAAGTAATAAATGGGAGGTAAAGTCGGTGCATAGGATATGTGCTGCTTCTGTAAGCCACCCCTTCAGTCTATTTCTGATGTGCTTGCTTAAATATGCACACGGCAGTGACACAAACAACAGTGGTTTTACAATGCTGAGTGCTGGAAAAACAGAATATATCAAAGAGAGAGAAGACGAAACCCACAATTGGGATCACATTCAAAGCTTCTACCCCTTCTGGATGAATTATCCATAGTTAAAGAAGGAGACGGAGACACAACTCTGGCTGGAATAACTAAAGTGTTGGACAACATGGGTTTGAAGAGGAGTAGAGAATGAAGGGAAGGGAATTGAAAGAAGCACATGTGAAAAACAGAGAGGGAAAATCCTGAATATGTTTTTTTTTTTTCAAAGGGCCTCCATATCAGCACAGTCAGTCCCTTTACTCTTTTGTTGATTCTCTCCACAGCACCTTGATGTCTTTCTTTGCTGCTGCTGACACAAGGCTTTTGTTTCAGCCAAGCTGAAAAACAAAAGGAACCCAGAGGACCCTCGGAGCCCAGAGAGGAACAGAGAAGCCTGAGCAGGACAACAAGTGCACAGAGCTACAGTTGCACCACCGAGTGCTGCAAGCCAGTCAGCAGAAGAAACTCCAGCACAAGCAGGAAAACTGGTTCCCAGTGCACGTCTGCAATGAGTCTGTTTCCCCATCTGCATGGCTTATTTGAGTTCAGTGACACCGTTTCAAGTCTTACTGCTGCAGCCATATTTTGATGGATGACACACACGCTGCACAAAGAGAAAAACCCACACTTTTGTGTTCCGCAGCCTGTTATGTCTCCATGACATCTGACGAGAAAAAAAAGACTGGTGAGAAACTGTCAATATGGTATCTATAAAAAGGGACTGAGTGAAATTGAAACAGGACCCCTACGTGCTAAATTTCAAAACAGCTTTTGAGGCTTGCACTTTTCTGTGTCACACCTGCTTTTGGTGACACAAGATGAAAGCGCGCCTGTGAGGAGCTACGCTTTTGCAAACACCACTAATTTGTTATTTTCTGTCATTCTGACTCACAGTAAAACATTTCTCAAGCAATCTGGTGCCTAAGTTAACCCTCCTTCTTCTTCTTCTTCTTCTCTCCTTGCAGATTTGCTGCTGCACATTTCAATCCAGTGAATTCCTCACTGGCCTGAGTCCACCACGGACTCTCTCTCTCTCTCTCTTTCTCTGTCAGTTTTCCCTTCTCCCCCGCTCTCTATTTTCTTTCTTTTTTTCTGGAGTCCTGAGACACAGTGACCCACTTCCAGTTCCTTCCTCTCTCCGAAGCAGAGTGTGCGTAAATGTTAAAGTTAACGGTTTTTGTTTTTGCAGCATTTTTCTCCAAGCCCCCCCCTCCTTCCACTCTTTTGCTCTTTCTCTTTCTCCCATACAACACACCCACCCCCACTCCCTCGCTCTCTCTGCATGACCCAGGGAAGCGTCCTGTTTGCAAGTGGGAGTGGATAGGGATCTTTGCCATGAGTCATTACCAGGGGACCCCTGGCACTCGGCTGTACCCCTCCTCTGCATGCAAGGAATGCTAGCTAGATGCACTCCAGCCTTAATGAAAGGGGGCACTCATTCACATGCAGACAGCAGAACTTTATGAAAGTTTGATAGACAGCAGGGTGTTGACAAAGAAAAGCAATTTTGAAAAATGAGGATTTTCCAAGCGTAACAAGTCCATCCAGAGGACCAGAAAATTGACGGTCAGGCGGTTTTTATGAGTTCTTTTTTCCCCTTTTTTTCTTTTTTAGGTGTGCACAGCTGCACTTTGGGGCTGTGGAAACATTTGCAGGCACGCAAAGCGCCCTGGCTCTCTGACATACTCTGTCATTAAACATGTATGCACGCCATGCAATCAGCCTATACCTGCACAATGCATTATAACATTAAAACATAGCAAAAAAAATCTTCCTTTCTTTCTCACTCTCATCTTTTTTTCCCTGTTGTTTTGTTTTACCCCTCTTGACTCCAGCCTCTCCTGCCTCTTGTTTTTCTCCCTCATTCCCTCTACCTTCCCCCATGGCTGAGTCTGGCAGGGCCACGGGTTCAAAGACGTGCAAGCACCAGAATGTAGGTCAGCCATCGGTGCTGAGTTACCGATTAGAAACAGCTGTGCGTTTGTGGGCCATTCTCTCTGTCTGCTGAGGCCAGCAGCCATCACAGAGTTATAACTTCACAGTTTAAATGCCCCCCTGCTCTGAAACTCCTGCCCTTCGTTCCACTTTCCTCTCCTAAAAATGATGAATAAGGGGATTGCAGGAGCACTTCGGTTTTGGTCAGCTCTTATGAAGAAATGCTGTGAATCCTGCTCAACCCAGCCTCGCATTGTACATCTCTGCACACCATAAATACCTTGAATCTCAACATTTCTTAAGCACTGCAACTCGATCTCCTATAATTGGAATAAAGCTTTGGGGGCAAAAAACAAAACAAAACATGGACGCTCTGGGTCGCACATGGTTAATGTTGTGAATTCAAACAAAAAACTACTTGGTTATGTTTAGGCACTTAAATGGGATGGTTAAGGTTATGAGGGGAAAAAATAGTGTTTAGATTAAAAACAATTGTATTCAGTCTAAATAAAAATTTGAAAAAAAAACAACCAGCACAGTTAAGTTGGTGACGTGGATTGTGATGATTTAGATACAGAAGTTAATGCAAATACAAAAAACTTTTTTTGGTTGTTAAACACTCTCAATTCAGCTTTGATGTCCTTATCTGACCTACATAAGTAAACAACAACGACAATATTAGCTTCCCGTCTTGGTTCACTTGAGTTTTGTATGAAATCAGACAAAATCATGCAGGTTCTCCACAGACACCTTCAGCTTAGACTCTGGTCCATACAAAGATTAGATACCAAATGCTTAAACTGGGAAGTTTATTTTTGTTAATATACATTCATTCTGAAGTTGTAACTTTAAATTGACTTTAGATTTCACACACAGAACTTGTTCCCTACACTGAATGTTATACTACGTACCAAAAACATTTTATTTTAGCGCATCTTTGGTTTGCAGTAATGGAAAATACCAAAATGTTTTTCCGTCCTGCTCATCACTCCTATACTCTGTGCATGCAGTAAAGACAAAAATGCGTTAGCATGTCTTTGTCTTTCCCAACATGCATGTTTCCTCTCTTGTTGCTGTTTCGGTTCCCTCATAAAAACACCCCTGGAGGTTCATTGCCCTCCTTTTCTCTGCGCCCTTAAAAACAGCCGGGCATATCTGTGGTTGTGCCTATTGTTTTCTGATGAAAACATTGCTCAACTGCAGAATTTGTTTCCCTCCTGCTGCTCTGGACAATAGCTGATGTGTAACATGAATTAACCAGCGAGTGCCTGAGCCTGAGTCAAAGCCGTGGTGGTCCCGAAGGTGACACAAATACTAGCATGTCTGGATTAGCCCTCAGTGCCCTTCCAGCCTTGCCCCTCATTGCCGCGGCTGTTTTTTACATACATATATACACACGCAGCACCTGGGGGTAATTACCTGTCACGGCCCATGGGGATGCCACCTGTCAGGGGCCCCAGCGTGCGCATGGAGTAAAGAAAGATGGCTTATTTTTGTAGCAAGGAGTGCCTGGCATATAAATCTTCGCATTACACAAGCACTCCCAGAGACCCCTCCCCAAAGCCTGAGAGAAAACCACACAAGCGAGAAACACACCACTGAAGTTGTGTGTGAGGAAAGTGAAGCAGTGGAAGAGTACAGCAGGAAGAGAGCTGTGATGACTCCTCACAGCCCGGACCCTTTAACACCCCTCCCTACACTGCCAGCACAGCAGCGGATATGAGCCAAACCCTGTACCTTGCAGCTGTGGGACTAAAATGCCAGATGGGCAAAATAATGCACACAGACACCCAAACACACTCAATCCATATATAGCACACTCACAATGTAAGTGTGCGTGTAAGCACACAAAGAAGCATAAACACAGGTTCACACGCAACCAGTCACAAAAACAAATGTCACACTGTATGTATGACCCTGGCAAGATGGTAGTAATTAAAGCGGCGTGTTGTCTCTGACATTTGTCCCTGCCACGCCCTTTGACCACTTGTGAGTTAGCTGATGAAAAGCTTAAGCTAGACATTTCAGCAAAGCAGGTATTCCCTCACACGTGCAACTAATTATTGGTGGGGCACGTGTGCATGTATGTTTTTCTAAAGCATATGGATACTAACAGTTGTTATTTAAGACTGAGTTATACTCCAACCAAAGTTTCATAGAAGTGTGAGATACATGTTTTGTGAATGTTTGAATGAGTGTTTCTGTGTATATGCTCATGTTTTCTATCTGTTGTTAGAATATTTAGCCATGTTTTGGCGAGAGCATTTTTAGTTTGACATGTTACTCTGAGAGTTAGATGGGAGGTTAGATACCAAATTGTCTCATCATGTCTGTCAAAGTATGGCTCTGGAGCCAGGAGGCCATTAGCTTATGTTAGCCTCAAGATATGTTAGCCTTTTTAGACTTTTTCATTTATTTTAAACAGATTAAACAACAGAGAGTGTAGGCTATAGATATGTTGTCAGGCTAGTACTTCTGAACTTTGGACCAACATTTTAAGATTGGCATGATATTATGACAACAGGGTGGAGCTGCAGTTATCAGCTAACACATGCTCTAGCTAGCAAGCTTGGTAAGTCTGGTGCATCTCTAATTGAAAATGAATAGCTGACTCTGTCTTTAAGTAGGCAACAAAACATTTTAGATGACAAAAATGTTACAATTTACATGATAAACTGAAAGAAAGAAGACAAAAACACAGTGTGCTGTGCTAGCAGCATTCACAGGGCAGCCCCACCCTAAACAATAACTGCTTATTTGTCTATGTATATCTAAATGGGACAAAATGAACATCATGCAGTATTAAAGAAGACTTTAAACTAGCAACTGAGAGCATAAAGTCATTAGGAAAATGTTTACTGAGGTAGTAAATTAGGTGAAAGTAGGATAGTTTTTCTCATAGACTGCTATACAACCAGACTTGTTTTTGCAATCAGGGGAGCTGGATATTAGAAAGAATGCAGGTTTGAAGCACTTCCATGTTTGGCACAGAGTTGAGAGCTTCTCAACTAACTCTCAGCAAGAAAACTAATTTCCAGAAATGTCAAACTGGTAATTATCTATGTTTTTAAGGTCAAATCTGGTAAGCATTGGGAAAGTCAACACCCAAGTCCATTTTGACTGATCAGAAAAACTACAGAGCTTTAAAGCCACCTTTCAAGTCAACAGGGGGTGATGACTCTAAAGACAGATTTTGGGTGGAGTATCACTTCAACTGAATGCACGGAAATGCACAGTAAACAAGTCACAAAGGTTAGAAGCAATGGCACACTGGGGATTTGTAAATCCAGACATCCTGACAAGGATTCTCAGTGGGATATCAAACTCAAGTCCAAAACCGGGACAGGTCTTTCGATTCTGCCTCTTGTTTCATTTAGAAACCGCTTTCATTTTCTGATATTCATCCATTTTTTTGAAAGAGAATGACATCCATTGGTGGGTGGTCTGTCACCACCCTTCTCCACTGCCCACCCACAAGAGAAGATAGGCCTGTTTGCATATTTATAGGGAGGATGTTTGTTGTTAGAGACCCGCTGTTTGAGTGTATGAATTAGCTTAAGTTCGCCAGTTGCCATGGTCACGGATATGGTTGTTTTATTTGAGCCCATTCAACCTCACATACACACATCCCTGCCCCCCCTTCTTTGAGTTCCAGTGGCTGTATGGCCTTTTTTTTTTTACGTGGTGTTGGTGTCTGAGTTTCAGTCTGGCGGGACTCACTAGTTAACCAACATGAACATTAAAATATAAAAGCTGAGTGAAGCAAAACATGAAACTGACAGTATGTTTTTGTTAGTGTCTGGTTTTCTTTGACAAATGTACCATGATTCTGGACAAATTATCTGCAGGCAGCAGCCCTGTGCCCTCATGCTTTAACACCACGTGAGCTCTAGGTCCCATGGAGGACATATGCCACAACAACATGGCGCTGTCATGCGACATCGAGCACAAGACGGGAAGGGCCGACTGACAGTCGTTCCACCGCAGCACCCATGCCAACAAGGCAGAGGAACTGAGGAACCCAGGAACCTGGAGAGAGTCCAGGTGACTAGTGCCAGACGCAGGAAACATTCCAGGTGCTTCCACTAGAGCCACAAAAAAATGGGTTGGACCACAAGACTGAAACGGAATAGGATAGAATAATTTGCCACCTTTCAGCTTCTTGCTGTGTGAACAGACGTCAGCTCTGTGGGTTGAACCGCACTGATAGAGAAAGCAGGACAGCAGCGGGGACACAGATGGGACAATGCATTCGAGGAGGAGCAAGAAACAGTCTTTAAGCTGGTCTTTGTGCACATGTACAGACCTAGAACACACTGATGCCAGGTTGACCTATAGATTACCAACAGAGCTCCAAAGATGGCAAATTAGCTGTATTCAAATGATCAGAGCAGAAAATATGGTGCAAGAAAAACGTCAAGTGGCAGCCTCTAAAACCACGATATCAAAACAAAAGAAGATGGGGTGATAATTGGTGACTTGGCTACATAAAATCTCTACCAAAGTCAGATGGTGACAGGTAGTTGTTTTTTTAGTATCGTGGGAGGATTACTGAACCCAGTACAGAGTCAAGGAGCCTAGACCGGAACCACTGCATGAAGTGATATTCCTCATAAAACTCACAATGAGATGCAAAACAACTTCAAAGAGACACAAAGTGACCACAAACAGACTCAAAACTATTTCAAAGAGACGCAAAACAACTACAAAGAGGCGCAAAGTGACCACAAAGAGGTGCAAAACAAGTGCAAAGAGATGTGACACAACTACAAAGAGATGCAGAGTGACGTCAAAGGGACACAAAATGGCCACAAAAAGAATCAAAATAACAACAAAGAGTCAGCCTGGGCCTCTTGCTTCTACAATATGGGCTGGGAACCTTTTTCATGTCTGTGTCCATTATGACTATTGATAATGTGCAGTTTAAATTAATTTTACAAACAAGTCCCCATTGTGTAAACCCCCATTCAAAGGTTTGTAAATCCAGCCCTGCATGTATGCCATTAAAAAAAAAAAAACTGTGGCGCAAGAATATCTACATCATATGCTCATCACACATGCTGAGATAAGCATGGCTGTGGTAGATATGACTCAAACAGATGTGACAGCCACCATGTTGAAGCTGGCCTGTAAAAGCTGACAGGGTGAATATTGTCTTTAACATCCTAAAGACAAAAAAAGGCCTTCTGAAGCAACCACACGGGTCCTCCCCAAACATTTCTAAATGCTGCTGCAAAACATAAACATAAAGATGAAGCACAATGATTGTGGAAGGAAAATGTCTAGACTGGATACAAGAATGTGTGTGTGTGTGTGTGGGAGGAGTGCCCTATACATCTGAGATATTTGGCTGAAAGAAAGAAAAAGAAGCCCACGGACTGAGGTTTGAAGCCTGGCATCATCAAAGGTTTCCACCCAGGGTTGAGATGAGTCTCAGGCTTACAGAGGTTTCGTTATGTGACGCAAGCTGCCAGCTATACCATGAGAGCGCCCTGCTTTAAATCATCATAGCATGATGCAAGAGTTCTGCAAAATGTACAGGACTCTCTCTTTGAAGCGTTTCTTCTCAGAAAAGAGCAGTTTTTTTTCCTGATTGTCTTTGTGTAATAACATTTCCATAACATATTTTTATTGAACTGATTTAACACTCCATGGCAGATAGGTAAACACTGGATCATGCAATCACATGTTCGGGTTACGTTTGTCCATACATGCGCAGTCGGAGTACAGACTCCATTCCTGTTGTGTACACGCCCCACCTCGCCCTTTAGGGACATTTCCAGACAGTTAATTCTTTGGTATTTTTCTTGAAGCTACGTCACCCTCTATGACACACAGGATGCTCCTGAAAATGCAGAGGGGGGAGGGAAGGGACGGTGGGACCTGTAATTTCTCAGATTGACTCAGTGTCTAATACGCAAACCATGTGGTGGATTGCATCAAGCAAGAGCTGAATGGAAAAATTGCAAGATGCAGGTGTGAAGTCACACAGGCAGGAGCATAATTAATCCAGCGAACGTGAGATGTTGCTGGAGGCCAATCAGAGCGTGCTCACGTTAATGCGACGTGACCTTTGTTAAGTATGGGCATGAACATTTCTGATCTTAGCCTTGTAATAGGCTTTGACTCTATCAGCTCAGGGTGTTAGCATCTATTCCAACGCCCACAAGACCTGCATGGCTTGATTTGTGTTTTAAAAAAAGCTTTTAACCCTTCAACAATAATCTGGTCCTGGGCCTGGTGACAGGATGCAAAATGTGTCTTTTCTGCAGCAAAGTGGCATTAAAAGAGTTAATCCTGATTACATGCGGAGCCAAAATGGCGGAAAGCAGGTTACTGACCTTTGGCCCAAAGCAGCGATACTCAATTTATGGCCTAGGGGGCAAATGTGGCCTGCAATCGACTGTAGGCGGCCCACAGACCCTTTTCTAATTAACAATGAAAATAGATTGATTCACAGTAGGGGGGGGTAGTACTTTGAATGTAAATAAAGAGCAAGCCTGCATAAAAGCATCAAAATAGAGCTTGTTTATCATAAAAGGTAACAGGGGAGTTTCCTAGACAGAAGTCCAGGCTTAGCCCTGAATGTCCTCAAATCCTAGAAACGCCCCTAAACTTTATTTACCGGCCTCCACGCATCCTGTCGTTTCCCAAAAGCAGCCCCCGGGGTAGAGTAAGCTGAGTATCCCTGGACATAAAGACGGAGTGGAGGGTGTTTGCATATAGAAGGTTGTCCGTGAACAAACAGTGTCAACAGGATAAACAACTCTGTAATACCTCCTCCCTCGTCTCTCATTAGCTTTCTTGAATAACAATAACGCTGGAGTCACAGCAGCACCGCTGTGATTTTCCACATGCGTAAATCCAACACGAGGGGTCAAGTTTATCTTACAATATACACATTAAAGTAAGAGTCATTAAGTTATATGCACACAATTCCAATCTTGTGATGGTGATTAGACTTTGACCTTAAGAGACGGTTAAAGAGTCCACAAATAAATGACGCAAACTGTCTCGGCTTGACCGTCCTGGCTCCGGGGCTCCAGACTATTTATTGTTGTCTTTTAAGATTAAAAGACTTCAGAGTCTCCAGACTATTTACTGTTGAAGGTTTCATGAGCCTTGAGCATGACAGTAAATGCAATGAGACTGACAGAAACAGAGTCTCGTGTAAGAAGGAACCGCCCTCCGGCCACATATTGAAAGCATTTGGGCTATTTCCTGAGAACATCACTTTGATTGGGGGATTATCACATTGAGTCTGCCCGCTGCGACTCAGGAAGCAGAAAACATATGTTGCTGATATTTTGTTCCTAAGTCAGGCCTAAAAATGGAAATTGACTGAAACAGGGGAATGAAATGTCACACTTTCTTTTGAAGAAAATGTTTCTTTTTATCGTGGATTGCATGCGGCTGAGCTGCACACTGAAAATATACTTGTTGTTAATTCTTAAAAATAAAGAGCATTTATTATTCGTCTCAGTGATTGCATGTGGAAGGCTTCTGCAAAGCTGCAGCACGGGCCTTAGTGTGATGTGTATTAAATGTGACTCCAAACATTTTGCCCAATAATACGCAAGTAAACAAGGGAAAAGGGAAATGAGAGCGACTAAAAAAGACCACAATGAAGAAGCCTGCAGTTTCAGTTAACTCTAAAATAATTCTATTTACAGTCAGCAAATATAATTATGGAATGTATTGTGCAGGGTAGTAAGCTTTTTTTTAAACTAAATCTACCGAGAAATAAACCTAAAAAATCAAACATCAATTTTAAAATCATTATCAAGCTCTATTCAGTTGATATTATGATATGAATGTACAATAAAGAGCCATAATGCTGTCATTTACTGCACAGATTTGGACATTTTGAGCACAGATAGTGTCATCGAGGCCAGCTGGTTACCGGCGGGATGAACATGTTTGGCTAAGATGAAGCGATAGATGGAAGAAAACAAAGAAAGAGAGGAAAGAGTAGTCATTTGGCTGACAGGCCAGAGGCAATGAGCAATGCAAGGCCTGAGCCACTATGATCAGAGTGCATGCAGATGATAAGTCTATAAATAGAAACATGCAGCGGGAGGGACAAAGGCTATTTCCTTTCATATGATGCAAAAGGGTTGGTTGAATTTCAGTATCGTAATGAGCACTAAAGAGCATGACTTGTTATCATCGCATTTTTCCTCATTGTGTCTCAGTGACATGAAACACACACGCATGATGACTTCCTCGACCAAATTATATTAAAATTAGATATCACAAGGTTAAGTTGCTAAATACATAGCACCAGTTATGAGATGATGCTGATATTTTTGTCAGTTGTAAAAAAAAATATCAATAAAAAAACTATACTTATTGCATGTATACTGTAAACACTACATGGATAACACAACCATGACAGTAGATACTATAAGACTAATAGTACATTTATGCAATCAGGCCTCTTAATAGAAAAGCACCTGCATTTGCAAAAGAAAAAAATTTTTTTCTTAATCTACAGACATAACTTTTGGCTTATCTCTGTGCACAGAATTGCAGATTTTATGACCAAAAATACATATACAATCAAGATTTTACCTAGGGTATTAAAGATGCCGTGATTTGATTGAGGCCTAGATAACCTAAAGTAGATTTTCTTCCTAGTTCATCATGCTAACCTAAAATGCAAACCTTAGCTTTGTAATAGCTGTCAGGGTGGGGAATAGTTTTAACAGTTTATCAAATGTGTACATTGTCAGTTCTGGGCCTGCAAAACCTGCACTATCAGTATCAGCCATCTACATTTTTGTTGTTTATTCAAAACAGTTTATTCTTGCATAAAATTTTTTGCAGAAATTGGTTAACACTGGTCTTATTTGAGTACATTTCCCCCAGTGTTATAACTCAACCCAGTAGTGTTATAGCAATGGGACTCTTTGTATTTGGCATTACCTGAACCATGTCTAGTTTACAAGATCTAGCATGAACAACCACTGAGGTAGTCTGCTGATGCCTAAACAAGTGTTACTGTCTCCTATTATGAATGTGATACTGAAATCCATTCAAGTAGATTAGCATGCATTTGACAAAACCAGATGTTCCTTTGCAAGCAGAATGTTTAGTTTTTCCGTTCGTGTCTGCTTAATCAGCATTCATTAACCACACTAACCTCCTTTTAAATAGATTCTTGGCTAAATTTATCACTGTAGCTGAGATGATTGTTAAACCATGTCAGGGAAAAATTACAGCAGCATAAAGCCATATCTCTGGTCCACTTCACCGAGAGACGAAACAGGACTTCTGAAACTATGCAGGGCGAACAAGTGCCAAAACCTCAGAACATGCAAAAGCTGATGAGTGTTTGCTTACATAAAAGGGTCAAGGTTTCTCACGGGTGTTTGCTCGATTGTGCTGAATTCAAGTGAGGTCAGACAAATGCTCGCACAACAAAACCTGAAGAGACAAACACCCCATGTGACTCTATAAACCTGAAACAAACTACAGATGTACAAAGGTCAGTGAATGGTGTCACTGCGTATGTGGGCATATGATAAGAAGTGTGCAAGTTGCATAATGTCTATTTAATTACCCCAGAACTAGTCATGAGGTGTAGCCGAAATGCTGCATCAGGCTTGACCGGAGAAAATGCAGTAGAATAGTTGCACTGTGACTGGGTTACAGTCTCACTATGACTGTTTGCCGGCTGCACTGTTTCAAAAAAGGATGTACTGAGGCTAATTTGGTCTCTTGTTTACTGCGAGGAACGTACACGCAGGCAGCACGGCAAACGGTATTCTCCTGTGAAAAGCTATCAAACCTCCTCATAAATAAATCATTGCATGAGTGGCACAAAAACGCAAAAAATATCTCCCCTATTCTGATCTGTGTAGTGCTTTAAAGCTGCACAGAAAGGGAACTCTTTAATCATCTCACTGGCAAGCAGCCTCACCTCATAAGTAGGTATTTTACAGGACAAACAAAACATAGCTAACACAACACAGAAACCACCCACTTTAACCCAATCTGCATCAGAGCAACAATATATATGTGAATCACAAAAAAAAAA
>CAFUXE010000782.1:360792-385535 GCA_903364295.1 Serranus cabrilla | reverse complement strand
TTACCACTTCATTCAGATGGCACTGAAATTAAGTCATGCAAAACGAAGGCAGGCCAGATACAGGAAATAAAAGCTCTTTATATACAGAAATTCACACACAGCTTCATGTGCAGCTGAACGTGGTTTCTGCATGGCTTCAGCTGTGAGGAACAAATATAATCACATTTTCTGTAAATCATCCACAATCATCTGCTTCCTGAATGTCTTGCACAATTATTTACCATTTAAATATTTGCACTTATGTGCCCCTGGCGAAAAGGGGGGCAGTATAAAACAACAGCCCTTAATACTTCATTAATTATATCTACTATGTTCTGTTTTAAAGATGTATTTACTCAATTTTATGGTTAAACTGACTACAGTTTGCGGTGCTAATAAATTGTGTAAGAGTGAGAGGTATTTTATCCTGACAAATTGTATCTGTTCTTAGAAACACCTCTGAGTAAAAAGCATTTATTTAAGATAGATGCATGTAAAGTGGCAACTGAGTGTACAACAGTGGTGTCAGACTCAAACCACAAGTGAGACAGCTTTAGACTTCAACAAACAAAGAAGACTCAGCTTTTAACACCAGTCACTCGTGTGGTCTTCTATCTTGCATACCTGCTACATTCATCCAAGCCATGCTAAATGCTATGAAAGTGCAACATAAGCACTATTTTTTTTTATGATTTAGTTCATTCAGACTTGTTTCAACAAATGAATACAAATTTAAAAAGCATTTGGAGTTTTGTCTAAATTGAATATATTAGTACTGTGTTTCTAAAATGGCATTATATTTGTAGAACACATTATGACTTGTTTAGGACTCGAAAAAATACTTTCTTTTGACTTGCAGACTTTGTCTTTTCACTGTGTTTTTGGCAAACATGTACGATGAAGTACATTTATAGCACAGCAAATATATTTCAATTTGTTTATGTGGCTGCTAGTGGCTGCACAGCTTTACACATTTCAGGATTGTTTTTAATTAGCACATTTGCTTCACATGCACAAAAGCTGACGGCGACAGACTTAACCAGCAATTTGTGTCGTCTGAAATCTTGCAAACTATGATAAACTGTCTGTGCAACAGGCCCCGTGAGGATCCTGCTCGACACTTGTTACAAGAAACTACAACAAAAACAATGCTTGTGGGTCTGGAGCTTATGGGCCTTTTCCCTCATCATTCACACTAAAAGTTACTTCCTTCATCATTTGTAATTTCTTCAGACTGTGCTATGATCTGAGGCGCAAACATCTGGCTGCAAGCAACTTAAACTGAAACCCACTTTTACACTCTGCAGGAACTCCTGCTGAGATGTTCATAACTCTTCCATTGCTCTTGCAAAGTGACACTCTGCTCATGCCCACAATTCAGCTGCGAGAATACACACACACAGCTGAGGCTTTCTGTGTGAAAATGAAGCAACATTACGCTTCACTCTGTCGGGACCTTCCCTCTGAAATGAAGCACTCGCACTGGATCTGAAGTCAGTCATGACTGTAAATAAATTAGATCATTGATTGTGACAAATCAAACTGTGACTTTGACTGTAACACCAATGATTTATGACTTCACTTGTGTGTCTTACACCTCCCCTAAGCCCATAAACTATTTCTTTTTAAATATTTTGTCATTCGCTGTCATTTCATTTAGAAGGGATACTGAATCAGCAGAAGGGAAATGTCTTCCTTGGCACTGCAGACACGTAGACAGTCAACAGATAATCACTTTCGGGTGGAAAGACTCAACAAAAAACAGATGACAACATGCCAAATATCTAGCTCTAACATTATACTACTATGACAACTGTGTCTAGAATAACAACTTACTTAAAAAATCTTTTTATCAATTGTCTCACTATTATGTTCTTGATTATTATTGTTTTGTTTAGAAAACATAATGAAATAGTGAGAAAAGGCCAAAGTGAAATTATAAAAAAAAAACAAAAAAAAAAACAATAATAGTATATATTCAGAGGCTGTAACCAGAAATATTACATTTTTACTTAATTTTTAAAAAAATAACAACTAATTACTAAAATTGAGCTGGATTAATTTGCTGTCAGTCTACTTATTCATGAATTGTTTCTAATGGTGTCACAGCAACATACCAAGATTTATTAGTAAGTAATAGGCCGAAGAATTTTCACAAGCTTTAATGACTTTTATAAAGTGTGTTTAAAGTCTGAGCATGGCTCTACAAAAGGTGAAGTGTGCATAATGTTGGCTTGTTTAGGACTCAAACTGCAAAGTTTAGGACTTTGACTTCACTGGAAACTGTATAATCAAAATTTGTGACTTGCAGAGCAACGTCTTTGTTCCAGCACCGGCTGTGGTTGCATTGAGAGAGAGAGAGATCTCATTAATAGACCACATGTATGCAGCCACCTGTATTCAAGTCTAATGAGGTGGGCAATTTTTAGATTTTTTTTTCAAGGAAAATACATGTTTAACTTTATATTTTGTATGTATTTTCCTCAAAAACATTCAAATAACATGAGTGACTTTGTGTTGCATTCTCAGGATTCGCAAACCAATTGAGTTTCTGCAAGCTCATACAGGACTTTCATAATGACATGGAGAGGAAGTGAACACAACACACAAACGCTGTGAGTAACCCTGCCATGTCACACACTCTCGTGGGAAACAACTGACGTGTATAAACGAGCCTTGTTGACTTGAATGCCAGTTGAATGTAGTTTACTTCACGGTCTAAATCCAAAAAGCATACTTTTGAGAAGTTATCAAATTTGGCAACCAAAACAACAGACCAAGTTCAAGTATGACACAGCCTAGAATTCCTCTCAGCCAATCAGAGGCCGCTCGCCTCCATGTTAAACCAATCAGCTGCGGAGGGGGAGGGCGATTCAGGCTGTTGCTAGGGTATGTCCCTGATGACTATTGCGCCCTCTAACCAATCAAATCGTTCCCAGCCTCCCTATTGGTTAAGATGTATCCGGAGAGCCCGCCCGTACGCTTTTCTCATTGGCCAGCCGCTCGATCACTCACTTCCCTGAGTTTTAGTTAGGTGCTGTTGATACTGTAGTTTGGAGTCACCAAGACTCAGAACTGAATATAGCAGCGCTCGTACATCGCTCTGAAACAGTTTTTTAAATCCCCATTCCAATATTTTATGACTTGTACATTTGTGTAAATAGACATTTTCTATTTTTTATAACGAGACAACAAGAAGATGGAACTTAATTCTCTTTTAATTCTGCTGGAGGCTGCAGAGTACTTGGAAAGAAGAGACAGAGGTATTTCAAGCTAAACTGACAAGTTGACAGGATTTCTGTGCTTTTTTTTTGAATGGGGCATTTGGGACGGGAGCTAGCTTAATCTCCTATCATAATGTAAAGTTTTAACGTGCCCTGCCATAGTGCAGGTATGATGTCACTTTACAGACAATGGGACGATGGGTGCAAACTGCACCTAGCAGCATATATGCTAGAAAAGAATAGATCTAGTTTATCATTTAAAGTGTGTCATGTATTTTTTAAACATGTTTGCATTTTTTTCTAATACAGATCACGTGCTGTATATACTAAGCATGCAGTATGTTTTCGTATTAGCTCTTTGGAAATGAGTAAACAAGAGTGACATTGAGAATATGAGCCAGTATCATAATAACATGTACACATAAATAGCCATGTAGCATTGGTTGTTTTATGATATAAACCTTGTAGGTTAATGATGACACATTGGACGCGATTTACTGATGATCGATCACGTTTTGTTTCTCTTGAAATGACTTAGCCTGTGTAGCTTTTATCGTGTTTCACCATTTCTCAGAGTGAGTCACTGACAGCTTATTTTTTATTACTCTTTCAGACACCACAGTAACATTTTGTTTTTGTTTTTCTCATAGAGGCAGAACACGGTTATGCGTCTGTTTTACCGTACAGTAGCGACTTTTCCAGAAAGAAAACGAAAGCCTCGCCAATTTCCAGAAAAACTCAGAACAATAGGTAAATATGACTCTTGCTTGTTTATAAATTTATGAATTTGTTTGTGCAAGTGCCAGCTCATTGAAACACACACATATAGTGGATCTGTTTTCATGCTCTGTCTCTTTGCTGCTGCTGCTGCTGCTGCCTGGGCTGGGCTTTCTGTTTTGGTCCCTCCAATAAACACTGCCACGCGTACACTGTCAACTCTGCTGCTCCCACTCTCTCTCTGTTTCACACACACCTAAAAACCCTCCCCATGCTGAGAGAAAACACAGCCGACATGCACATAACCTTTCGTTTCTGCACCCTGTCTCGCAAGGCTATCGCGCTTTCGCCTGTAACGTGTTTCTCATGTGGTTTGTGTGTTTTTGTATGTGTGTGTGTGATGTTAAATGAAAGTCCTTTAGCAATGGGGTCCCATGTCAGGATGCCCCCTCCCACACACACACACACAGTTTAGGAAGGTTTTTCTGCATGAGACTCGATGTCATATCCTTTCCATTCCCTCCTTATGAATCTCTAATTAACACGCATTCATCTCCAGTTTGACCTCATTCTTATGCTGTGTGACATAATGCAACTAGTAGACCCTGCTGCTGCATGGCCATAAAATTACACAGAATAACGTTACACGCTGCAAGTTAACGCATTTAAGTTTCGGTTTCGGTTCGATATCGCTCTGTCACTCTTTTCACACCAGGTGGACAGCTGCTGGTTAAAGGTCATTTAAACCTCAGCAGGTTAATATTTAATTCTCATGTTGAAAAATTAAAAGGTCTGTTCAGAAGGAAGTCACATAACATGGCTGATATTATAAGAAGCAAGAATACACTTGAGTAGCATGATATTAGTTTTTGACAGCAATACTAAACACTGTATCAATTCTTAATAGTTTACATGCATGGATTGCACAAAACATAGTGCTATAATGTTGAATGTATTGCATAAAAAAGTCAACTTTTAATTCAATTGTATGCATATACATGTAGTGGTGATTTCATTATACTTCGGCAGTTTTCCTAAAATTAGAGAGAATCGCAATATATGGCCTTAATTCACAATATATCACAATGTGCTGAATCGTAACGTGTCGTATCTCCAGATTCTTGCCAATATGCAGCCTTAGTTTATATATTATTTCCATTATCGGTTAATCTGCCAGTCATTTTTGTTATTAATTGATTAATAGTTCTGCCTAAAATGGTGCACAAATAATGTCAGGTTGCATCTGTAAAACCTGAAGATATTAAGCTCACTATAACATATGATTTAATCGATTTTCAAAAAAGCTGTGGATTAATTTCCTTGAGATGTATTAATCCTTTCAGCTCGAGCTGCTAACAACATGGTTGACACACCAGGTTGGTCTGAAAGAGGCTTCAAATTGATTGGATCAATGTGGGGCACACCCTCATCAGGAATTCCTTTCCTCTTGACTTATGACCCTAATTATTCTGGGACTTTTCCCTCCAAAGCTACATGCTCATTTTATTTCCGGGTTATTTGGCCAGGTGTGCAGCAGTGGGCTCTGTGAACCCCTTATTATTCATAGTAAATGTGTTTTTAGTGAATTTCTTCTGAAACATTTGCGTGACATGTCCAGTTCCCAACGGTAGCACACAGTGTGGTGCAAAAAAACGTTCCTATTGGCTAATATTAGTTTAGGGAAGCAGAGTGAGCCTGGTTTCCTCAATAGTGAGAGAGAGTTACATCATAGCATGTACAGCGTGTTAACCTGCTACTATTGTAGTTACACGCCTTTATAAGGTGTGTGGTTTTGTTCATTTGAATAGTGATATTTGCCGTCATTAATGAGAATGCAGTCTCTTCCACATTCCTTTGACGATCTCTGACGGAGTAAAACAATCGTGTGTGTGTGCGAGTGGGTGAGGGTGTGTATGGGGATGTGGCAGGTGGGTGTGGCAGCTAAAACAGACACCTACACACACACACACTGAGACAAACACCAGCCCACCAGGCTTCCAGCACCAGACCTGTTTTTCCCTCCTTCTTCTTATGACTGCAATTCCCCAATTCCCTTTATTTTCTGCTGCAGGTTTATTTAAGCATAGACAGGATGCAGGGGGGCAGTGAAGTAAAAACATGTTTCATGTTTGAACTTAAACTGTATTTCTAGTGAAACAGAAGACGGTTGTTTGCTAAAAAGGCACAATGCTTTGCTTTGTATAACCCAAAAAAAGTGGTGTTATAGCGTTTGATATCATGACCAAATCTGCAAATTAAAAAAGATCACATGTTGTGCAATGGTGCAATAATCACAGCATGTGAAAAAAAAAACAGTTGGGAGTCTATTTCTGCACACAGAAAGAAGAAACCCTGGTGGAGTTTCCTTTTTTACTTGCAGACTGTTGTTAAATCAAAACGCTTCTGAAAAAAAAAGGAGGAAGACCTGGAATTTTTTCGCTGAGAGTTTCCCTACCTCACCTCTCTGTCACACTAGATGCAAAATCAAATATATAAATAGCGCAGATGACTTATTTTGTATCCTTGGATGCCTTCTTGTGAATGTGGGACACATACACAGGGCGCCCTGCATGAGCTGACATCCCATAAAAAGGGTGATATAAGGCTAATATGCAGGCCTTTGATCATCAGGGCTCAGTTTATGATGAGAGCACAGAGTCCTTTGCATGCCACACAATTCTTTTACATAACATGTAAAGGTGTGTGTGTTAACCAGCTGTTATTACAGGTCTGTGTGCATTCCCTTCCTCTGAAAGTTGCTGTATGATTTCCTGGTCGTGCCCTGAGGTTTGAATAGCACAACTTCCTCCATGATGGCATAAAGCTCTTTGTTGGCCTTTTTGATCAGGTTATTAGCAGCAGCAGTGCACACATCCTGTGCTCCTTATTGGAGGATTTTGTGCCACATTATCGCAGTTGCACGGTCAGCTGTAACCCCTTTTTGGTGCAGCGAGCAGTGTCCCTGTGCAGATGCCTCGGCCTCCTCGGCACAGCTGTGGGAACCGCTGCCTCACGAGCACAAGGGCTCTCAAACAGCGGAAAATCTGTAAAGGCTTGTTGTCAGTCTGGCCCTTTGTTGATGCTGTTTTTGTTTTTATTGCCGTGGTATCCATGACGGCCTCATGAACAGAGGGCCTGTTTCAGATGGACTGCGGTGGCCTCGCTGCTCCCGGTTGCACATCACGACAGGGGCTCTCCTCGGAATAGCCCACACGCTGAGGAATTCTGCAGCGTCTCGGCCTCCAGACGTCTGAGTGTGTTTTTGTCCCGTGTCCATGCTGCTTTTCAGCCAGCGTGCAGCGACAACAGCAGTGTGTGCATGCTGTTTGTGTGTGTGTGTGCGAGGGCAGGCAGGCAGGGAGGGGCCTCCTCCTCTCTCAGGGTCATTTTTGCCCTCTGCTGCACACTCTGACAGATCATGTCACACAGACACAGATAAAGATTTAAAAAACTAGAACCCGTTTTTGCTCACTTGTCACGTCTATTTTCAGAATGCATGGTCAAGTCTTTGCATTGCTTGCAAACTTTGTGTTAGCCACCTGAAAAAAGGCCCACCTAAAAAAATCAATATTAGTTTAAGTGTAAGCTATATTTAGGGTTTTTCACCACTCTACCATGCAGACCGATGGCCCTGTTTATACGTTTACACCGGGAGAACTGAAGCTGTCCTATGCTGCTGCCAAAGACACCAAACTCCCTTGACAAAAACAGTAATTTTACCTCGCAGAATGCAGGACTTGCTGGTCTACTGCTGCCTCAATCATTTAGTCTAGTTTGTGTTATTGTGCGACTTTGGTGAATCTAAAATAACCCACCAAAATGTACACGTCTGAGCTCCAGTGTTCAAGTGTGAAACTGGGGGCGTGCCCTCAAACAAATCCACGTCAGAACATCAAAACTATCTTTGCAAGACCTTTCTTTGGATTATTATAATATTCTGTGTCTTATTTAACACATTAGCAATTCAAGCATTCAAAAGCCCCGAAGCCACCTGGAGGCAGAAAGAAACACAAAAGCAGAGAAGAATCAACACTCTTCTTTGACAGATTTTTCTTCCTCAGTTTCTCAGATCTGCTGTTACCCTGCACTCTCTTCCAAACTTCTCGCTTTCATCTGTCTTCCATTGAGATCAAAACATTTACTAACCAAGCCTCTCACCTCTGGATTATTCATCGCATCACATCCTATCCAATCATGATTTGAAGTGTGTGAAGTATTTTGACAGAATTTTAGCACCCTGACACTCCCTCTTTGTTTTTTGTCCTTTCAGATCGTCGCACAACGAGCTGGAGAAACACAGGTTAGGTGTTATCTGCTGCTTTTGGCCTTTTGCATCTCTCATGTTTGTATGATTTGCATGCACGCCTTTGCAAAGCACACTTGAATTCCCAACATACGTACAGGGATGCAGGCTGGGGGTAAAGATATTTCCCTCTCAGTCAGAAGCACCAGATCGGATCAGAGGTCATCTTCAAAGAGATTTAATCAATTAATTCCTCGTGTCTGAAAACGGATAATAAGCTGATTTCAAAGGGCAGCTTCACATTGATTAAATCTGTCTCCATTTCACGGATGAAACTCGTTACCTTGTATGGAAAGGGAATCCTGTCAGTAATGTGATAATCCTGTCCAGACTGATGCCGTGAACGGAGGCGGGGTGATTCTGGCTCTCGACTGTCATTTCTCTAAATTAAGAGGCCTACAGGCCGCACACACACACACACACACAGTGATCCCACTGTACTACCCCCAGCATGCACCTCACTCCACCCTTTTCTTTTCCTCCCTCCGGGGTACAACGCTCAGCTCGTGGTGATGTGATATCCTCGCTCATTAAAGGCACAGATGTCTGTTTTCGCTCTGTTTTGACTTCACAGAACCAAAGGGGTTTCTTGTCAGGAAGCCCTCTTTGATACAACAAAGCCTTTAAGGAAGTGGTTGGTGGAAATAAGCAAAACTTTTCTTCTTTTTTTTTTATTTTTTGCATCACTTTTTTGCATCAAGGTCATCCCAAGCTGATTGTTTTAAAAACTGCCCGCCAGAGAGGATTTAGAAAACAGCTGATGTGACTATCAGCATGTGAGCAGGGGCTGAGATGGGTGTGTCAGGCTGCATGTGCGTGTCACCCACGTTGAGGGATTGGGGTTTGCCAGTCACATGTCTGGGAGTGAGTAATGGCTGTGTGTAGTGCAGCGAGAGACAAGTGCAGACATATTCTGACCTGAGACACAGAGAAGGCCCCGGCTGCTCACACTGCAGGTGTTGAGACACAACAGTTACCTCATGTCCGATGACGGGCGCGGCTCGTTACTAATGAAGTGACGTCCAGGCAAACGGACAATTGCAAGTGCCAGTAAAGTGTTCTGTAATCAGTTTACTCACTTCCCTTGTCGTCACTACGGCCACAAGTTTCTAAAAAAGACGGGTTTTTTTGGACATCATGTGCAGCCTCATGAGTGTGAGAGTTAAATATGTGCGTTCTCGTACTTCACTCCAGTGTTTTGGACATGATGTAATACGTTTAAATACTCTACAAGTCACTCTGCAATGTACTTTGTGACAAATGATGCATTAGTCTAAATTTAAAAGTACTTTGCTGCTGTTATCTGTCTTTCCATCCAGGACTGTTTGTACGGAAACATTTCCACCTACTTATTTGTAATGACAGGCCCCACGGCGATGACGAGGTACCATTGTGATCCTTTGCAACACAACATAATGCATCCCTCAAATTACACAGTCATTACACCAACATACAGGTGTTAAAGGTTGAAGCTGTGACTTCAGGCTTTAGCACGATCACCATTGGTCCACTCACTCATTTTAAAGACATAACTGTGTGCTGTCAGAATGTAAAATAGCACCTTTTCTAGATTTTCTTACATTTTGGAAACCAAATTATTATTCATGGAAAAAAAGGGTTCCTACACCTTTTTAAACATCCAGTTTAAGGATTTGTCAAGGACATTACAGGCCCAATTTCCTCAAATTCAAGGACTCAACACAGCATAGTGTGAGACACAGATCGAGCCTGATTACTGCTACAACATTGATATTTTTTGTAATGATAACTAGCCTTTACAGAAGCTCACAGGCAACAGTTTAAAGGAGAGAAGCTTGCATGTCTCAACACTTCTCAGTTGTGCAGTGTTAGACTACGTACATATATGTGACCGTCGTAATTTCCCAATGCAGGTGGCACTTGAAACAATGAGGCAACTGCAGGAGACACACATGCACACAGCGCAACATCTGTTTAAGTAGAAAACTATCGAAGAACTTCCTTTTCTATTCTTGCACAGAATATATCAACTCGAAGAACTTTCAATTCAACTTTGAAGAATTTCAAGGACCCATGAGAACTATGAAAAAGCAACCAAGAGTAATTAGAAAGCCAAAATGCTCTCGGTTCCAACCCGACTTTAATTGGTATGCGACTCAAAGGAATGAATCTAACGCTTCCAGTGTCCCCTGTTGATCTCTGTCTCTATGTCTGATTCTGATTCATAAGGAAAACAAGCAGCGTTCGGCTGTCCTGAACAACCAGTTTACTGAGCGTGCAACCAGTTTGGATCATCCGCTCCGAGCGACAGACTTGTTTAATCAGCAGTCCCAGTATCGCCTCCAAAAGCTCGACCTCCCTCACGCCCTCAGACGCCACTCCAGGGAGGTGCTGCTGTTTGAGCCCTGACTCACTGTCTTTGTTTGGTCATGTGTCGGTGTGTTTGGTTCACGTTGGCGCAGCACAGAGCCATCCTTGTACTGTATGTTCACGTGGCAGGCAAAGTGAAAGATAAATGTCTGGTTGGGACACCTGAGGCATCGACTCTGCTGTGAATAGAAATACAAATGATGTCCTCAAAAATGGAGGTTATTTGAGGTACGGTACCGAGCTCTACTTTCAAATTGATTTTAAGCCCGTGTCTAATGTGACCATGGATGGATTATTGGAGGGGCCTACTGGGCACAGGCCCAGGGGCCAAAAGTGTCACGAAGCCCCACTGGCTTTCACCACCAAAAGGTCTCTCAAAGAGACATGTAGAAAAAGGAGGAGACTCAAAATGAGCAAAAAGAAACATTACATTTCTACATAGAGCTCAAAATAACAGCAAAAAGCTGAAAACTTTCTGCAAAGAGACACAAATAAACCACAAAGAGAGCCATAACTACTATAGAAGGGCAAAACAACAACAAAGAGACACAAAACAACTACAATGTGATGCAAAACAACTACAAATAAACACAAAATGATCCCAAAGAGACACACTATGACTTCAAAGACACAAAATTACAGAGCGAGGTGTAAAAACTCCCACAAAACGCCAAAAAACAAGAGTAGTCTGTGTTTTTTGCTCCTCTGTAGGAGACGGATTTGGCCTTTTGCATGTCTTTGCCCAGGGATCCATTGTCTCATAACTCGACCGTTAATGTGACAGCTTTTGAATGCGCCTGCATATTTCACTTTTCCGTGGACGTTAGACTCACTGGCGCTTATGCATGCTAGGTGTCTCTCTCACCAAACTGACTGCCGGCTTGGCTGCTGCTCAAGAGACACCCTGCATATATTTGTGTCCTGCTATCAGAGTGAGACGTCTGGGTGGGTGCCAGCAGCGTCCCACAGGGTCGCCCGTCCTGACACAACCTGCTTATCTGCTGCAGCCCGAGTGCAGCCGTGACAGCTCTGTAAAGATCGTCTTGAGGGTGACTCTGCTGCTTTTTTATGTGCTTTCTGTCTCTCGTCATTGCATCGGCGCAGGCCGGAGATGCAGAGCATCAGCTTGACATTTCCGTGAAACCAAACGCTACTGTGCGGTCGGTCTCCGCTGGCATTGCTTCCTTCCCATTTCTGACTTCAACCGCTCTAGAGCACGCCAATGACAACCTGTCAGTGCCACAAGTTTCCTTTTCGAAATTGCGAAACTACAGACGTTCAGCTTTCCCACATATCACCTGATTACAGGAAATTCAGTCGCGTAAGGCCGGTGTGATGCAGCATGTCTGGTATGTTTGCGCCGCTTCCCTCAATTGAAAAAAGGATTTACATCTCTATTTTTATCGTTCCACTTACAGACACGCCCGTGGCTGTCAGGTGCTCTCGGTTTCATTTCTGAGATCACTCAGAATGATACTCAGAAGCACGCAGATTGATTTCAAAAAACAATATTCACTTACTATGGATATCATGCCACAGATAATGTACAGCAACTGTGTGCCACCTATTGAACTGCACTCTAAATTTACATGCACTTCATGGACACAGGAGCAGGCCTCCGTTTGTCACGGTCTAATCTTCCCTCTAATTAAATTTACTCTCCCAGTGTCTTCTACTCCCAGCTGTGATGGATGACTTATTTGGCTTTGAGGAACTCTTTCCCCCTCAAGTGAGGCTCCTGTGTGTGTGTGTGTGTCTGTAGGCCGGGCAGCACCTCGCTGAGCTGTTTGAGTTATGGCGGCGTGTCAGTGGGAGGGAGAGCCGCCCCGCCGCCCTGTTACTTCACCTCCTTGCCTTCTACTCTTTTGTCTCCTTCTTTCTCCAGAGACCGCATCTGGTTTTTCTGTTATCGTTTTTCTCTTGCTCTCCTTTTTCGCCCCCTAAAAGTGCCTGAGTCAGCAGAAACCTGAGGCAGCAGCAGCAGCAGCAAGTAGGAGAAAGGCAGAGCTGCCTCCTCACAGAGGGCCTTTATCACTCTTTACTGGTCCTCCTGCCAAAACTCATCCATGCCCTTTTCTCCTCTTTTGCGGTATAAGTCTTCTTTTGTGACAGTGAGTTTATACGTGTAGGACGCCGGGCTTTGAGGGGCCTGTTAATCCTGTTAATCTACATTTTAACGTGGATTGTAAACCACACAGCCATTGTGAATACAGCTGCAGTTAAGGCCATGTTGTGTCCACATCCTGCCTTTAAAAACAAATACATTTTCCTTTTACAGAATTAAAAGGCAGCTATGTAAACAAAGTGGAATGCTTCCAGTTTGGGTTTTAGTGTGGCGTTCACATGATCACATGACCGCACGTGGCTTTTGTACTTAACTTCCTGAAATGTCACACTGTCAATTACATTCCTCATGTGTGTGTGGGGACCTGGAGGTATTAGGAGTGCATGGGCAGCTAATAACCCGGAGTAATGAGCGATGTACTGTACATGGTCTAATCATTAAGGCACATGTAGACCGTGTAGTAATTTGTAGCACCATGTACTACATTTAACATGAAGTCAGTCACTGTTACTGATGCTAGATTGAATTCAAAGTGTGCTTTCTGGATATAATCCAATGTAATTGGATTAAATGTATCCTCATACAAGGGTTCATTTGATATCTTATACAAAGTTATATAAAGTTTTGCACTGTTTTTGGTGGGTTGTCCTTCAAATGCTCAGAATTATTGCTGCAGCACAGAACAAAAGCACTTGGTTAGGTTTTGGAAAAATACAATTTTAGCTAAATTAAGTATGTAAGTTAGTTGGCACAAGACACAAAACAGCGGTCTCCCCTAAACCATGTGTGGACTTTGTCGCTCTTTATACTACGTCAAATGACTTCCTCATTAAATGCCTGTATAATTTTGTATTTCAATGTAAATATATAAAATATAAAAAATATTCCGATTATTTTCTTAATTTTTTTTTATGTAAAGCAGTGGAAAAACGTCCATCGAAATATTCCACAGCAAGGGAACATTTAGTATTTTCCGTTGAAAAATAACTTTATCATCAAAACAGTTGCCCATTAATATTTCATTACTCATAATTTCAGCTTTAAATGTATGAATTTTGTGATATAGATATAATTTCATGGATAAAGTAACAAGATGGGAATGTTTTTATACGGCTCATCTAGCGAATAAAATCATTGAAAAATATTAATATCAACTACCATAGTCCTATAAATCCAGTTCATTCATATAATTTCCATCAAGTAGTCCTACTGCGGAGAAATATAACCAGATATATTAAAGATATCACTGGTATTAACATTTCTGTCCTCTCCTGATGTATTTTGTCTATAAGACGGACTGGTTTTGTCCATATTCATACACGTGGATGCAGCTTTGGGACAGTCTGGGTTGAAAGTCTGGATGTGGACAAAGAATAAAATACAGGCTGCAGCTGGAGGTCAGAAGCAGAAGTCACATGTGGAATTTCTCCACCCTGAGGTCACCCGGCGCTGAGACGCTTTCTGGCTCCCTCAGGTCAAGCCCGGCCGCAGTCACGTATATAATATCTGTGGTCGGCTGCGTGTTAGGATAATCTCTACAGGATTTTTTCCACACTGACACGGAGATATTTGAGCATGTGAAGGCGACCGCTGCAGACCTACATTTAGGTGAGAACGCCCCTGTTCCCTCTCAGGTGTCGTTGCTGCGGGGCGCACCACGTTTCTGTGTCAGTAAACTTGGTTCACAGCCGCAAAGCAGCTGATGCTCATAAAAACAACAGTGTAGGACGCACTTTAACAAGGTGTGTGCAGAGCTTTGGGGTTTCAAGGGCAAGGGAAAAAAAAACTATTAAAGTAAGGAGTGAAACAGAGGAGAGTGAAAAGTGAGTTGAGTGAACCATTCATGGTTTGGTCCCAGGCAGTTGTCAGCCCGAGGAAGAGGAGGAGGCAGCAAAGACATTCTTGAGCGTTGCCGAAGGGAGGAATGGGAGGCAGCGTAGGATGTGGCTGCTTTGTGTGTCGAGCAGGCAGCCTGAAATTCAGGTCAGCAGAGTGAGCATACATACGCTGGAATGTAGAGTTAAGTAACAGAGGCTGTTGAAGGGGGGGAGTCTGCGGGTGGATGGGGGTCACAAAACCAGCAGGCCGAGTATTACTAGAATGCTCTGCAGCTGCATCTGCGTTGGGTGCTGCGAGTTTTTTTGGCAAGCGGAGAGTCACAAGCGAATATTTGCTTGATAATGCATTGATAGAGTGGATTAGAGCTGCAGGCGGTCTGTCACTCGTCAATGTTTTCTTCTCGCCTTTATTCTCTCGTTTAGTTGCTTGTTGTTCTGCAGCAGCAGCGTTTTCGGCTTTTGACTTCCAAAAATGACTCTTTGTCAAAAGTTGCTTTAAGCCCGTGGATTGTTTGTTGCTTTGTTTTATTTGAAAGGTATAACGTGCTGCAATCCACAAGAAAAGAAATATCATAAAGCAGGTCTTAGTGCTTTAGAAATACTGTGAAAGTATCAAAACGCTCAATCCAAGAAACTTGCACAACCCGTATTCAGAAACTGCCTTTAAACAAGCTGTCAGGCCTTCTGTAACGGCCACTATGGTGCCTTTACAGTCATTCCTGCTTCAAATGTTCCCACCTGGTATTATAAAACACAAGAAGTTTGATAGTCAGCCAAAAGGTAGAAATGTTTTTGAGGACTTTGAACTAAGTGAAAACTACTAACTTGTGAACTATGAATGTGAACTCGTGCATTTTAATCTGTGTGAACTGAACTTTGAGCTCTAGTGAAGTGTGAACGTGCAAAACATTAAATACAGTTATATTCAGACGGACAGTATTAGAAAAATAAAGTGTTTTTTCAACATTAAAGCATGCAAACATGTTCAAGTGGAGACCCAACATACAATTATGGCCCTGAAAATGAGCATAACATGCCCCCTTTCAATAACTGTGTGTCGTAGTAAAGTCTTTTCTTCTGTTTCTTATCTCACAACTCCTCAGATTATCTTTGGTGGGCCCAGACCCTCAAGCAGGACCCCACCCCACTTCTCTACAACTCCTTCCTGAAGTAAACAGCTAAACTTTTACAGTAAACATGGAAGCTGGAATCGTGTCTCATGCCACTAGATTCCTGTGTTGATCATTGACAAGGATTCATTCTAAAAGCGGAGCTCGCTGCGTGTCAGGGGAATGTGTTTATTGAGCTCGCTGAACTTGTCTCTGCTAGTCCGTCCAACATGTGCAGATGTACTTTTCAATACACGCAGCGGAAGGCAATTAATGTCCAGGTCTGTCATTTGACATTGTGTTGAAATGATTCAGGGATGCACAGGGAACTTGTTCTCTGCTCCGACCCTCCGTCTCTGTTTGCTCACACGCTCTCCTTTTTAAATTCTACTTGACATCTGTTTTTCTGTTAACACCAGTGTGAGCTGGCTGTGCTGAGGAAGGGATTCTGTAATGATCCACGCTCGCACAGTGGATTGTTTCAGGACGTGAAAAAAAAAATCAAATGAATCTAATTACTAGGCATTCCCCAGCACGCCCAGTGGAAATTCCAGTTTGTTTTGTGGAAATACTACTACAACGAGTGAACAACAAACTGCCTAATTCTGCAGTTTCCTGTTGTTTAATCACCAGTAAAGCATGCAGAGCTCTTTCTTTGGTGTAATTCCATGAGTGGTGAAGGCCCCTCCCTCTGCCTGCACTGTTGTTGTGGTGCGTTCAAGTTTCTGTTTGCAGCTCGCGTGTGAGAGCCGAGTCATGTGAGCGCCAGCTCCATGTTCCTGCTGTCAGGAGAATGTGTTTATGGGGGACTTGTATCCGTCTGTCTCGCCTCGCAGTTGTCACTGCACACAGTGGGTGTGGCGTCCTCGGTGGCAGAAAACAAATACAGCTCAACCCAGACGACTGACATTTCATATCAGGGTGATGAAAGCTTCTTGTGTCTCCCCGTGTGTCTCTCGTCTCGCTGACGTGGGCAGCGTGGCGAACCACTGCGCCGGTTTCGCATGAGCCGCCTCATTTTTCTACCCTCTTGTTTTGCAGAGACGGCACATCAGATCTCTGTTAAATGTAAACATGTTCAGGGCAGGGCTGCAGGGTGACAGGGAGACTGATGAGGGGCTGCTGAAAGGCCCAGTGTGTGTGTGTGTGTGTTTGTCGGCTGGGACCCTGGGTAGGGTCCCTCACCACCTCAAGAATCCCTCCGTCTGGCCTCGTTCTCTCCGGGAACCTGCCAGCCAGATGTGGAGTCACTCCACTGGCAACCCCAAATTCCACCACCTCAACATGGTCATCCACACTCACGCAACGCAGTCAACTTTCACTCCACATCAACAGAGCCGCGCTGTAAACAAGGGGCCAGATGCATTAAGTTTTTGCTTTAGAAAGGTTTTGGGGTATTTTTCCTGTGTCCTAAGAAGGCTTCAAAGTAAGTTATTTAACATATGAAAGGGTGACATTGTAGCTAAGAAATGTTTTTTAAGCTGTGGATGAACAAACATGTTTTAAGGAATAGGTAGAATCTTTAAAGTATATTTCAAGTTTATTGCAACTTGAGTCTCATTTTTGTGGTTTTGGTGATCGTTTATATCAGTAATAGTAGAAATGGTAGGCAAAATATTTCAGTTATTACCCAAACTGACTTCCTGATTTTCTTCGGTGGTCAAACTTAAAGTGAGCACTTCTGAAATGTTGGTTATAATCCCCGATTGCAGAAGAAAGCTGTGCACACTATGTCATAAACAGCAGGTCAGACTTGCTATTTTTCCACATCACAGAAATGAATCTGATGAGTGCAATGTTATTATAACTGATAAGAGTTTAGCTCCTCTTTTTCTTTTGGTTGAATGACAAACCCTCCAGATTGATATTTTGCAAATAGAGACGAGATGATTGCGTTATTGTTCCCGCTTAAAGACGCCCAGACGGGGCGGTGAGTCCTTCATGCTGGTGTCTTCTTGGCTCAAGTCAAAACAACACCAGAGGTCTGGTATCGCATTTTCTTTTCTTTACACCCAACAGGGAACAAACTGAGTCAGCTCCGGCGGAGAGAGGAAACATTGCAGTGGTGTTGCCGATGACCTCTGACCTTGGTTTAGCGGCTTTGGCTCCTTGCCAGACAAGCCACTCGGTCCTGTGCGTATGGGTCGAGGAATGCGCTGGGCTGCAGCGAGCTCATTAAACAGTGCAGTGAGTGAGGGGTGAAGGCCTGTTGTTTGCACTGGTGTGCCTTCTCAGGCCCTGCAGCTCTTTGTGTACCGATAGATCTCCGATCCCAGAGCGCTGGATGGTCCCGGGACACCGCCGTCACCAGGACAGTGTGTGAAACATTATACATGTGTGCGTGGACAGTCTGACCACGCTCGTCAGACACGCACAGGCTGCTGCAGATACACTGCCCGCCTTTGAGTTGAGCTGCAAAACAAGATACTTCACGGCCGTTCTCCTTCCAAGGTCCAAAGTGTGAGCATCTGTGAGAAAGGCCCGGTCTGTACTCGCTAACCTTGGAGCGTAAGTCAGCAGTTTAAATAGCTTGTTCCAGTTTCGGCAGCGTGCAGCTTTCTGAGCAAAAGTTCCTTTTTTTTTCTCCTCCTCTGCCTTTGCTTTGTTTTGGCACCGAGCCCCTGATGGAGAGGGAAGAGGAGGGGGAGGGGAGGCCAGAGATCAGACACAAATCATCCCGTGGTACTCTGCACGTGAGAACGGTCAGGTGGTCATTTCCCTGCAGACGTGACTTCAGAGCAAATCCAATTGCAGATTTACTATTAAATCCCCAGCTGCAGAGAAGTTGCAGGGTGCTTTGTTTTTGCAGTTTTAGCTATTTCAATTTTCAGCAAAGTCAGGAAAAGCTTAAAATACTACTGTGACACCATAACAATGCACAGTATATTTTTTTATTTTCAGAAGTTTGCACGTTGAAATACTTGGATATTAAACACACATCCCATGAGTGTTGAGTCCACCGAACATTATAACTTTTGCACTGTGTTTGAACTCTTTGAGAGACAAACCACGGTAATATTCTTGCATTGTGACATAATTCCACTGAAATATCAGAGAACTCACTATTTTCAATCCAGACAAATTGGAAACTTTGTTGTGATTCAGAACCACGTGGAGCCAAGCGGTGGGAACTGTCTGCTCCCCGTCATGGACACAACATTCAAGCTCCTCTGGTGCGTCACTTTGCATGGCTGTTTGAGGGCAATCTGATAAACATAGCGTGACCGGGGCTCGGCTAAGGAATAACAAACGTGAGTGAGTGAGGGAGGGTCCGAATCAACTGTGTGCTCCTGAAGAAAAATAGCAAGTGTGTCTCGCAGCAGGGGAACATGTGCTGCAGGGAGGGAGCTGTCAGGGACACAGTGCCAGGTTAAACCAGGCCCCGTCCTATTGACATGCATCAGAAACATTAATGTGGGCGGAGTCACAATAAATGTTTAATGCACAGCTCATGACGAAGAGGATCAGCCCAGACTCGTTGAAACCTCAGTTGACATCAGTGAGAGAGATGTTAAAGTGGATTGTTATCAACAACAGAGGGGAAGACCTAGTCTGACCTCAATCAATAGCTACAGTTTATGTAGGGATAGAAGTGGATTTCTCTTTAAAATCTTGCACTTTTGTTGAGTTTTTCGCATATGAAACTGGTGTCATGTGCACTCAATCATCCGATTGTTCAGTTTCCAGAGGTGGGAAATTGAATTTTGTTTTTATTTCCGTGTATTTATATTTTTATTGCTCAAAGCCTCCAAACAACATGTTGATAGCTGCTTCTAGTTCTCAACGTACAAGGGGGAAATAATTCGGTGAGCCAAGAAATATGATCCGAAAACTAACTTTTTATGATTATTCTGACAGCACTAATGCCGTATCTCGTAGTGTTAACAAAAGTGTGTGTGTGTGTGTGTGTGTGTGTGTGTCTGCCTTGTGTTTTGAATCAAATTACATTATTTAGGTCATACTGACATCCGATTTTTTAACACTGGAGTTTGCATTTATTGACCTTTAAACATTGTAACGGTGCATTTTGTTGAAGTTTAAATTTTAATCAACTGAAAAACAAATAAATTAACACAAAAAAGGAATAATAAGATATATTATGTACACATTAAAATACAATGCAAATAAAATTTAATCTCAATTTCATAATTCACAGTAAATTTCGAATGGAGCAGCCCTGAGAACCAGTTTTTACTCTTTTAGTTCCTGCTGACACAGAAAACATAACCGTCTTGGCAAACGTAAATATTCCATCTTTAAAGGAATAGTTTGACATTATAGATGAGCATTCATGTGAAAACAGATACTACTCTTACAGGGCAGGTTGTCTCAGCACACACTGAGGCAGTGAAAGTGCATCTGTGCACATTTTCTCTCCTCTGCATGCCAGGTAAAATATGTGGTGAGCCTACAGGTGGGGCCTGTGATGAATAAGTCAGTAGAAACGGGTTTTCTTGGGGGTGGTGGTGGGGAGGGGGGCAGAGTATTCGGGGAACGCCTTGTTTTTGTTTTTCATTACAAGAGAGGGAGAGAGGGGGGAGCGGGGTGCAAGATGGTGTCCCATTGGCTCAAGTTACCCTTTGGATGATGTGTGTGGAGCGCTGCCTAGTGCAGCTGAGCACACTGCACTCAAAGAGCCCTTTTTTCAACCCAAGAGAAAGTCACCCACTGGCTCGGACCCCGCTCCCTTCCAAAAAAACACTCCTCTCCCCCCGCCACCTCTGCTGCAGACCCCCCGCTCCTTCCTGCCTGCTTCCCCCTGGCCACAGTCCAAGTGCTTCATGTGGCTCGAGTGGGGCAGGTTGGAGGTGGGCCCCCGCCCCTGTCCTCAGAAGACACTTGTTTTCCAGTGGGATGAGGGTGTGTTGGTGTTGGCAGGGTGGAGCAGTGGGGTGGAGGGGTTCAGCGGATGGGGGGGAGGCGGAATCGCCCCCTGGGAGAGGAGGAAATAAAAGAACGAGAGCACTTTCACACGCCCTTTTTTTTTTGGGAACGCCTGTGTGCACCTGTAGAGAGGTAGACATGGTTTTAAAGGGCACTTTTTGCTAATCCCTGTTTTATATATTTAAATATCCGGTGCATTAAGCAAATCCTGAAAAAAAATTGGGATGCAACTATCATTCAGGACTTTGGATTATCATGTTGAGACTCTCTTGTTGCCCACAGGCCGCCTCTGGCTGACCTCTGAATGAAACAGACGGGGCTAGTGAGAGGGTCTTACTTTATGTGAAAAACACAGCCGACGCCCTTCCTGAAAAAGAAAAAAGACCTTGTGCTTGTGTGTGTGTGTTCTCCTGTGTGCTCGGCTCTGCAGCCAGCCCCAGAGAGCTTCATTTCTCTGATTAGGTTTATTGTGGTCGCAGCGATGGCCAGTGGAGACCTTGTATTGTTGGAGTTTGTTTACCGTTCAGACAGAGTTAGCCAAAGGAACGGGAGAAAAGGGGGACGGCTAGCTCAGAACAAAGAAACGGTTCATGGACTAGCTTGACTAATGGAGGATTGAAAGGCCTTTATGAACAAATTTGAATGAACCAAGGACAGACAGGGGAGGTGATCTGCTGATAATAAAAAAAAACTTGCATAAAAGCAGTCCTTCGAAATAATATACAATATCAGCACGAAGTTGGTCAGTGTCCACGCAGAGATTAACTCTATCATCGAATCAAACATCCAAATGCTGCAGTGAGCTGTTTACTTGTGATCCAGGGTTGTTGGCCTGCAGGGCTTTGGCAGAGATGCAGGGTTTTCCGGGGCCACAGTTTGTGTCTTGAGTTCAACCCGACAGAGTGACCAGAACAGATGAGGAACTTCTCATGGACGTCATTTTGGTCAGAAATTAGACTGTAGACTTTGCCACAGCTTCAGGCTACAGAAGGGTTTCAATTCGACGAATCAGTCAAACAAAAGGATTGAAAAAAATGAAATTTAAACAGCTGAGATTGACAATATTCATGCACCACTAGACAGTGTTGTCTTACAGTCAGTATTTTCCCTGCTAGCACTGCGACTTGCCCCTCCCTGCACCTGACCACTGTGTGCACATTTATCACCTAAATAATTCAGTGTAATTTAATAAACCTTAAAATATTTGTTTATCTTTGGTATAAAAACTTAAAATAATATCGAGCACTTTATACGCATGCAATGTCTTGCTCATTGCCTAAATTATTGGATTCATTTTTGCAAGAAATAAATATGCAAAATTCTCTTTCTGCAATACACTGAAAATTTTGTTAAATTAATGGTTAAAAAGAAGGATATACTGAGAATAATAACCCAGGTTGTAAAACAAAAATGACAAATGGTTAATACTATCAAATCCTAAAACTGAACACTATTTATTTACAAAAAAAGAAAAGAAAAAAGGAGTCAACTCATAAATCCGACCCATTCCCGACCAACATGTCACTATCTTCTTATTCTTGTGTTTTTGACCGGTGCCGTCACAAGATAGCTAACATACTGCCACTTTTTTTTTACTGGAGGGAAATGTTTTTTTGTTTTTGTTTGTAGATTTCCAGGAAAATATTTAATATGAGAGAAATACGAGAGGAACACAGCAAAAACCAGAGGGGTGACCGATACAGTCAGCATGCAGCTCTGAGGCATTCTGCATGTAGATTACTAATAGTGAATATGTTTTTGTGAATACACAACCAAATTAAAGCCACCGGATTTAGTCACACAGGCAGGCCAAACCCTACAGGGTTCAATAAATATAGTGCACTGTTTTCTAAAAACAGGAAAGTCTCGCAGCTGAGAACTCGTTTGGCTCTTTGAATGTGTGTCACATGTGGGCGTTCTGTGAAAACAGCTCATGTTGATGAGAAAAGATGTAAATGCTGAGGAAGTGACAGTTTGATGTGATATGAAAAAGTATTAAGTAACTATATCAGCATGTGACATTTCCTTTCTCATGCTGGGAGGATGTGATTCCTCACAGGAATTTCAAAGCGGTTTGCTGGAGCTTTGAACACGTGGAACCAGCGACACTCTGCACCCCTCCAACCCTTTCAACATGCAAATGTCCCACAGTCGATCCCAAAGTCGCAGCCGAAACCGAATACGATGTAGCATTCAGTCGCTGCTGTAGTGCATGTTTCCCAGCGGCTGTACGTACAGCAGGAGCAGTGTTCGTTTTCTGCCCTTCGGGGACGTGAGGATAAGCTCCTGTCAGGGTGTTTGTGTAGGTGCCTGCTCACTTTTCTGCTGGTGGATGTGTGCTCACTCACCTCGTGCTTGTGTGTTCGCAGACGTGCCAAACTACGGCTGTACTTGGAGCAGCTGAAGAAGCTGGTGCCTTTGGGTCCAGACAGCACGAGACACACCACACTGAGCCTGCTGAAAAGGGCCAAGATGCACATCAAGGTACTGAAAAATGACAATAAAAAGGCTCCAGACATCATAGCTGTTTCTGTTGGATAAGTTGATAATTGTCAAGCAAAAATCAAAACATCTGCTGGCAACACTTACATTTTAAATTTAATATATTTGAGTAAACAGCAAGTAAAACAGCATCAAGGAAGAAAAAGATCACCTGAAAAGAACACCTGCACACTTACTCCATGCAGCTATAGTTTAATAATGAAACGTAAATGTGCAGCCATTACCTTTTTTCTTCATCTGAACATGTGCTTGTAAAAAAAAAACAGTAATTTGAAGACATCACTGCGAGCTCTGGTGAATTATCATTGGCATTTTCTACTATTTTCACACATCAACACTTGATTAAATGAAAATAACTGACAGAGTCAAATGACTGTTAGTCACTGCTGCAGTGCAGAGTAAAATTAGATGAAACTTGCCTCAACAAGTCCAGTTTGTGTTCTTCTTCATCGTGTGGATCCTAAAAAAAAGTGTGAAAGAATTGAAGGTCATAAAATTTCTTATCAAGTCTCATTTTAAATGATGGTAGGTCTCTAAAATTGTTGAGTTGAAGCTGAGCTGCATTCACAGAATTCACTTACTGAAATACAGTTTGGTCTTCGGGCGCGTCTCATTCCAGTGGGGAATCATTTCAGACTGTAATTAAAACGACATAAAATCACATTTTTACATTAAAATAGTACATTTTTCAAGCTGGAATTCAAAGTTACTTTTCAGGTCCAGATTTAACATGAAAAACATGATGAAAGTGGAGTAGTTTCACAGTGTGGTATTAGTTTTTACATGTCCGTGATAGGCCAATAAATCGATCAGGCTCTAATGGAAAAAGAAATGACTCCTTTTAATATTGTTCAGTTGGTTTCAAACATATAGCTAAGCCTTTATAAGCACTTTGAACCCTGTGAGCACCAGACTCACGCTCCACTGCTTCCTCGTCTCTGAGCTGTTTGGTTTTGCCTTCTTTAAGTGCTATATTGTTGTCTAATCTTTCAATCGGAGCAGTTCAGGGCCCGTCAGAAAAAAACATGCTCTGGGAACTGAAAGGAAAACAAATGAGTCAACAAAGTGGAATATACAGGACATTTGGTGGCTGATCGTCAGATATGTGAAAGGAGATAATTGGTCTTTTGGTTTGTTTTAGGCCAATTCCTCCTCCATGGTTCATTAACTGTTGCACAGACAGAGAGACAGATACTTTTTAAAGTATGCAGCAGTGACGGAAGAGCTTAAGAACACTTGAGTGCCTGCAGAATATTATTAGATTCTGAACGTTTCCATGCAGAGGATGAACTGTACATCGAAGCAGAGTTCAGGACACGCTGTACTGATCTTGCTGTTTACAAGCAGCAACACTGTGGTTGGTGGAAAATCCAGACGTAGCGAGTTTTAACCCTTCATTTCCTGTTTATCATGCATGTCCTCTCTGCTCAGACGGCCCGCGCTGATTCTCGTCAGCGTCGTGTCTTTCTGGTGTCACAGGGGGCCACATGTGTTCGGCTTCGCTTTGATTCACCACCGAAAACTTTCACATGCAAATAACGGCACGAATGAATCCCAGGTTGAGTCAAAGTTTTGGAGTTTACTTTTGACTTCCTAACCTGCAGACCTCACACAGACACTTGGCCACTTCCTTAATCTCTTTTGTTTGGCAGAGTCCTCACATTTTAATGCGATAGCATCAGTTACATCATTTGTATGATACGGCAAGAACCCAAAAGTCTTGCAAAATACACTTGAACCAACAAAAATAATAAATATTTAAAAAAAAAAAAA
>CAFUXE010000782.1:315303-357396 GCA_903364295.1 Serranus cabrilla | reverse complement strand
GGAAAATTATTTTTTGCCATATAATTAAACAACATTTTTTTCTTTTTTTTCATTAATTAATGTTATTATTATTTTTATTTTATTCTTTTTTTTTGCCAGGATAATTTTGTTTTGTTTTTTTGTTCAGTAATTTCTCTGGGTGTTTGTTGTCTTAATATTACAATGTATTAATATAAAATTATCCTCACACAAATCTGTTTCACAGGTGAAAAACAAACTTTTTGGTCTTAAGTCATAAACACAGGAGAGAAAACTGTTTCGATCAGACTAAGAAAATGTTTCCCAGGAAGTTTTATTTCCCACTTGCCTCCCGGGGCTTCCGTAGTTCTCTGTAGAGGCGTTCATTTTCGCTAACTTAGCAAACTAATCACATTCAGTTGAGCTTTTAATTTCTATAACAAGCCTAATAACCTTGTTTTTTAGATGAAAAAAACTGTTTTCTTACTTTTCTGTAACTTATGCACAATAGTCACGATTGACGGAGGAGGCGCTTCTGTCGCTCTCTGACCATTTTAATAATCATTAGTCTCTGGCAGTCTTTAGAGCTTGGCGTCCCGACACTTTGAAATAAAACAAAAAAGGGCCAGTCCACCATGGCGGGTCTGACCAAAAAAATAAAAAGACTCAAAAGAACAGAAAAAACTTGCATACAAAAGAAGCTACGTGTCACTGAAAGTGATATTAGCCAGTGTAGTCTATATTTCTTGTATTAAATTTTGTATTATATTTTCCTAAATGTTCTCTTGTAATGAAAAGACAAAAAAGAGTGAGTATATCTATCTATATATAAATATATATATAAATATATGAGAGACAGACAGACGTGAGGTCAGGCTTGTTGAAGGGAGAGTGGGGGCAGGGGAGCTGATACACTGGCCCCTCTCCCTTGGGTGACTCTCCTGCTGTCATTCTGTGCCTTGGTGAGCCTTCGACCTCCCTCCTCCTCCTCCTCCTCCTCCTCTTCCTCCCACCTCCTCACCCCCAGTCCCTACTCAGGTCACACTCTCCTCCCCTTAATCTCATCCCCCTCTTCTTCCTCTTCTCTGGCGGGGCTGAAAGCTTTGATTTCAACCCTCACCATGCCAAAACACTTCCAGGGGCACTTGAAGAGAAGACCTCATTATAAATACATTTTAAAAAAGAAAAAAAGCCCCTTTGGTCTCTACTGAGCAGCCGCTGTTGTTGTACACCCTGACCCTCTTGACGCCCGCTCGTCTGCCAGTGCCGCCTCTGTCACAGAAATTTTTTTTTAAAAACCACACACTGGTAAACTCCCATGGCAGCTTCCAGTCGCCCCGAAATGATCACCATCGGGGCTCAAAACTTCTGGGCTTGAAGCGTGTTTATCTTTTTGTTTTTGTCATTTTACTATTATTGTATGTTGACTTTGTGTTTGTTCAATGGGAGTCACTGGGAGAGGAGCGATAAAAAGAATAATCCAATCGATGGCAGCTTAAAAGGTGTAATCCTCCGCGCTCCCGGTGGTCCGTCCCAAAAAAAGTGTTACCCGTTGATCAGGGGACCTCTTGAGACACAGCAATATTACCATCTTGTGCTTTCTGAGGGAGGGTGGGCGGGCAGGGTTTTTAAGACAAGCAGGTGGTTTTGCTTTTGACTCTGTGGTGCATTTCTTTTTTGTTTTATTTTATGACCAACTCTATATTTTGTTTCGATGAATTTGACCTCCTATCTGCACTCTCTCCATACACTGCAGGAGGGCAAAAAAAGAACTAGAGTTAAAAGAAAAAAAGCTGTTTTTTTTTTTTTCTATTTGTCATCGAGAGTTTACATTAATGTCAAAGGATTTGTACATGACTGTTTGTATCAGAAATGTCCTTTTTCAGTTTGTTGGTCAAATGAACAACATTAGCAAACCACATAAATGGCAGAAAGTCATTCTCTTGCACAGAACCTCCCAGCAGAAAAGTGACAGAGCGAATGGGACGAGGGCCAGATATGAGATTATTGATTATTCAGTGGCATCATTGAAAAATGTACATAGCACAAACTTAGAACACGTGGCTTCGAATGGGAGATCATTTCTGCCAGGAAATCAAAAAACAAATAGGTGAAAAACAAAGATCCTCTCAGTCATTACAATGAGAAATGTTCTCAAAATAATGAGTTACTATCTCAAAATGATGAGAAACTCTCAAAAGATACTATTTATATTAGATATTTAGGCATTATTTTGAGAAAGTTTATAATTTGTTTGAGATATTAAGTCATTATTTTGAGAAAGTTTCTAAGTCATTATTTCTATGAAGTTAATGTAACACCTTTATAATAACTTTTAAGGATCTTTTTTCTTCATCTTTCTGGCAGGAAGTGTCCTGGATGTGGTACCATTTCGTTTGAATGCTGGATGGATAGTGTTTATGGAAATTATTTTAATGGTGTGCCTTGGAAAAAAAAAAGAAGTTATTTTCTTTAAAAAGCAGAGATTGTACTAATTAATGTCAAACTGTTAAATCAGTCACAGTTGCTCTTATTTTTAAGCCGTCGGCGAGGCAACCAGAGATGTTCCAGCTTCTTTCTTCGCTGCAAAAGCAGAAACATTTCTGTCGAGAAGCTGAAGGAGGCTCATTTCATTGAACTCCCGTTAAGATCAAAGCGTCATTTAAGAGTCATTATCAGAGCAAGCACAGACAAGGATTGAGATTTTCTTTCATGTTGCTGTTGCACAGAGATTTACTTCAGCGTGTTGGGTTTTTCGCAGAGCACAAAAGCACAGTGGGATATTTGGGGAAGTCAGCAGGCGGAGACAGAAACAGAGAGGGTGGGTGGGATGAAATCAGGGTGAAGCGCAGAGCGGGGACGGCGTGCACGGAGACCGGGGTCACGGCACGCAGATGAAATCAGAAGACGCCATCCTATCGCCTGCTGGTGCTTCTAGAAAACTGACACATTGACTTCCATTAAATATTATTCCTGCCAAATAAATAGTCACTTTTAAACCTTCCATGCTGAACGATTAGCGAGAGTTTCTTTATGTGATTCCAGACAAATGGCTTTAACTACTCTTTTAGGTCAGTTTTCCAACTTTCCACACACCCCGGCCTTTATGTTCTTTACCCCTTATCTTGCATCTTTATGTACCGAGTCACACCAATGTTGTGGTTCATCTTTTGAGGAGGGCGAGCTGGCCGGGACAGAGGCGAGGGGGGAGTTAGTTTTGGGCGGACATACTGTGCAGAGTAGGGAGAGTTCTGTGCCAGAGACCTGTGAATATGTTCCTTTTTAGCGGATGTGTAATATGCATTCAGAAGATGTTATATAAGTTCCTTTTTTTTTGTTTTGTGTGTGCGAGTGTGTGTACACAAGTACCTGGTGCTGGCTACATTTTAGCAAACACTTGAAGGTATTGTGTATTCTCTCATTGTAATATAATTAAAATGTTTTATACATAAAGTTGCGGCTGCCGCCTCATCATTGCCTTGTAGATGATTTATGAAAAAGCGCTGTGGAAACCGTCGCCGCAGCAGGAATATGCAGATAGACGCGCTCAGATGTTAAAGGGCTTCCTGTTTGGTTTGTGCAGCTGCGAATCTGATCTGTCGTCTGGAATATTAACTTGTTTTTAAAGGTCAGAGTTCATCTTTTGTCTCAGCTACAGCAGAGAAAAGACAATCGACAAAAATTAAATCAATAACTTATCACCTTTTTTTATTAAAGCTTGTTTTGACAATGAGGTAACACAAGACAGCAAACATCGGACTTTAGCTCGCAGGGTTCGTTGAAAATGTTTTTGAAAGAGTAACAAAAATATTCAGTTCTTCACTAAAAGTCCAAATAATTCTGTTTTTACATATTCTACCTGGTTAAAATACATCCAGATGAATTCAATATCACATTCTTAATGCTAAATATAAGTAATATAATATTATTTAATTATAATTCAAGTCTACAAACAATAAATCCAACAATTCCATCTAAAAAGGAATGCAGTCATTACAATAATTTATACTCATCCATACTTAAGCTTCATATCAACAGGCAGGCTGAAATGACGTCATCTAAAATATCTGCATGAATGCGCCTCGGTGACGCAGTAATACAGTAGAAGAAGAATCACTTTACAGAGTAAATCTAAACACAGAAATGTGAAAACCTTTCTCATAGAAGTCACTTTGGTTTGTTGCGATTATCAAAGCTTCACTTCAGGCTCTTCTGACTAGCAGCACCAAGCTAGTAGCATTTATACCAAATGTTTTGTTATTGTGCGTAATATAACAGCATACAATATGTGCCGACAGCGGTAACACACAATTGGGCGGATTCACAGAACGGATGCTGTTGCGGTCACTAAACGAAATTTTCGTTTATTTCTCGAAACAGCCACAAAGGATGAAATGCTAGTTAACTGCTGTGCAATTTGCAGATATTAAACTGGGTTATATGCAGAGGATTTGACGCAAAACTGGCACCTCTCTATGCAAATTTTCCTCACTGCAAGAAAAGCCCAATTCACAAAGATTTGGTTGTATTTGATAAGAGTCAAATCATCTTCTTCTACAGTCTGAAGGTGTGTTTCAATTCATGGTGCCATCAGTGGACACAATCCATTCTTTGTGAATTCACCCGTCAGTGTGTTGATGTATATGAAAGAATGTGGGAAGAACAGTCGCAACATCAGAAAATGTCAAATAAATAAGAAATAATGAGGAAAATCGACCAGAATGAAGATGCTCTTCATGCAACCATCAATCAGAATCCTATCCTTCTTTTAATTAAAAACACACATTCACAGTGTTATGATTTGGTCTGGACCACTGGTGGTATAAGTGCCAAGAGTTTCATCATTTTGCATGAGAATAATCCTACTAAAAAATAGATAAGTTACATATGGCAAGACATGAATCTGTGCATTTATACCTGACGTAGTTACAGCATGCAAGAACGCTGCTGGTCACAATCTGAACGTTTCCAACAAAGGCAACATGTTTCAGACAGAAAGAGGCTCAGGACCTGAGATGCAAACGAGACAGGACAACCGCAGAGACGAGAGGCGGCTTCATACGAAAGAAGAACAAAGAGAGATCAGAGAAACTTCAGTCCAGTCACGACGATCGAGACGATCAAAAGGCAATGAGTTGAGTTCGTGTCACTTGTGTTGAGTTCGTGTCACTTGTGTTGAGTTCGTGTCACCTGTGCGCTGCTCCTCACACAGTCCTGTCACACGTACTGCTGCTGGGGTTTCTGTGGGGCGGACGCAGCTGAAGCCAGGCTCTTGGCTGCCTCCTTGGCCTTCTCCGATGCGTCCTTCACTGTGTCCCTGAGCAGCCACTGGGGCGTCTCTCCTGTGAGCACAGAGAGGGAGACGGACAGGACAGAATGAGGACAACAATCAAGTGTTTTCTTCACCCTTTACGCTACACCGCTGGTTTCATGAGGCTGACTTTAGTGTGTGACAGCTCATAATATGCTGAAACTCAGCAGCAAGTTGAAAAATACAGTAACAGTCAAAAGTTTGGACACACTTCCTCATTTTTTTTTTTTAGTATTTTCACCACTGCAGATTAATACTGAAGACATCAAAACTATAAAAGAACCAAAAATTGTGTAGAAAAAAAGTTTCAGACAAACCAGAATGTGTTTTATATTTTCGATCATTTAAAGTAGCCACCTTTTTGCTCTGATGACAGTTAACAGGTGCGTCTCGTCAAGAGTTAATTAGTGTAATTTTGTGCCTTATTAATGTGACATCATAACCAAAAGTGGCTACTCTGAAGACTCTGAAATATTAAATATTCTGGTTTGTTCTCCACTTTTTTGTTTACTACATAATTCCATATGTGATCGATCATAGTTTTAATGTTGTTAATATTAATACAGTGTAGAAAATATAATAAAAAAGGTGGATCCAATCTTTTGACTGGTACAGCGGAATAATTGGAACCAATACATTTTCTGTTCTTCACTTGCTGCATCAGTGATGGTAATTTAAACAGATTTTGCTATTAAAGGCTCAAGCAAGCTCGACGATTTCGATATGTCTGACAGCACACTGGAACTTGTTTTTGTGTTTTGCCACAAATTCATTTATTCATTGATTCCACTGACATGCTGAAAAGTAGAAAAATAAAAGAAGGGAGACAGCTGGTCTGATTATTCCTGAGGTTGTACAGGGTTTTTTTTTTCCTAACCACTTTTATTCCAGTCACACTACGAGGGGAAAATGATTCTTAGAGTCATCTGACATAAGAAGAATCTCATGTATAATCAGCTCATTCACACTGTCGTAAAAGTAATTCTATTTTCCAAAGCAGCTGATACTGAAATCTACTATAGTGACCTTAATCCAGCTGAACATGATGTGCAGCCTTAACATTAAGCAGATGACACTCTTCTTTAACTTGACAAACTTGTTTACAGTATTACAAATATTGTCACCTTCCTAAAATAATGGCCCTAAAAAGTCTTTTTGACAAAAAATGATTTTGCCTAAATTCAATATTTTCATTAGTTTCTTTTTTGTGTGTTTTCTAAAAACATGAAGAAAATAAAAAGAAGAAGACTGGGGCCATTATTTTAAAATGGGGGACAAAACCAAAAAAGAACCAAAAATACGAAACATTTTTTAAACAATTTTGCACTTTTATAAAACTTTCACACCAAGTAATTTTCAGTGATATGCAAAGAATGTAAATATTCAATTTTCGCAACCTCACACATTCTGCCTTCTCAGTCTTGAGACCAAATGCATCAGTTGTTGTGTGACGTATGAATTATGACATTGATGTTTGACAAAATCAATTGAAAAGTCTTTTTTTTTATTGGCTGACATGTTTATAAATATTTTATATCTAAAAAAAGCTGCAGGGTAAAATACAAAAAAGTTTCAGATTCTGTGTATATATCGTTCACAGAGATTGCTGAGCTCGAATTTTAGAATCGACATGTAATTTTATTTGCATGAATTACTCGCGTTTGCTACGAAAAGGCCTTAAGACTCGACTGCTTATTCAGACAACATGTCAAGTTTCCATCTCATTTATGTAAAGAGGTTAATGCCTGAAAGAGGCTTTACATAATGACATGCGAGATGGAAAGGTGACAAAACCTAAATGATTGTGGAATTCCTCTCAAAGTGAGCACACACACACATTTGCTGTCTGTTACAAACTGCCTCTCGCTGCCTTCAGTGCCGTGGGCTAAACAGCCAGTTTATGCCTGACCTCCCCGTGAACCCTCAAACTTAAAGCACCTCACGTGAAAACAACAGCCAGAATCACAATACGGCAGAGCAGCTTCCCTGAACCTTAAGAGACGGAAAGAGAGCAGAGACGAGCTGCTTCCTTCAGACAAAGAAGCAGATATGAGTTTTTCCTGGGAGGGCGGCTGTTTGCTGGCAAACAGAGAAACCTCTTCACGTTTCAGGACCAACTGGAGGGAGCGGCTCTGGGGAATTTATAGACGCCAAACATGGAGGAAATTAAATGCTTTAGCTGCTTAAAAAGTAGATTTTTAAAAATCTTTTAAACAAAAAAATGTCCAAATTGGCTTTAATTAAAAAAGCAGCATGGAAAAAGCAAATCACTGCATACCTCAATGTCACATGTGTGTTTTAGTGGGAGGTGATGTCAGCCCTTACCAACATTAAACTGGCTGCGAGGTGACGCACTGGCAGCAGATTTCACTTGTAACTGTCACACTGGTTTTAATATGTTTCCTTTTCCTCACTAAAGTTAGTTTGGCTTCTTGTGCATGTTTGACTCACTGACTTTCACAAAGTCTGGTGCAGAGGCCACACCAACTACTGAAAGTACTCTCAGGTACTTTCACAACATTCTATGTCTATGTTTGGCTGTTTAATTAAAGTGTTAATAGTGTTTTATGTGTCTCTGAGGGAAATTTCCGGCAAAAAAACAGACAATGCAGTTACAAGAGAGGTGGTACTGTGAGAACTCAGGTGATTTCTCACACACGGATTTTTAAACAAGTAACTCATTGTATTACAGTGTGTTAAAAATACAAGTGGTCTTACGTGATGCTATAAATAGGTTTATATGAAGTCAAACCACTTGAATGTATGATTTTAGCCGTTTTTACTGTCATTAAGAACACACACATTGTTAAAGTACATTCACTTCCGTACACTAAATGTTTAATTGGTGATGCTAGTTGTTTTTTGTGACTGTTTTGGCTTTTTCTCTGCAGCTCAGTCTAACAGTAAAAAGGTGTAAAGGAAGCTTGGTTTATTTTTTGCTGTAATTTTCTTACAGTAAGTGTAGCAGGTAAATATTAAGTTCAGCATCAAGTATTCGTGTGCTTATAGATTTATAGGCTATAAATATTTGATTCTAAAGAAATCTAATACAGACAAGAATATAAACAGTCTGTTGAAGTAAAAACCTCAAACAGATAAATTCAAGATAATCAGATAACCTGTAAGAGTCATTAGTGAAATTTAAAGGTGCACAGTTTTGGATTTAGTGGCATCTAGTGGTGACGGTCCAGACTGCAACCAATTGAAAACCCCTCCCTTTCCAAACACATAGAGAACCTATGATGGCCTTCAGGAAACATAAAAACACTAAAAGGCTCCATCAGGAGCCAGTGTTTAGTTTGTACGTTCTGGGATACCGTAGAAGGGCTTGTTATAAACTAAATAAAACACAATGATCCTTTAAGTTTAAGTGGAATTTAAGCTAGTTAAATCATAATTCTGAATATTATATTACATTTTTGCCGACAGATCCCTGTAATTCCTACACATTGGACCTTTACGAGATCTTCAGACTTTGAGGAAAACTTTCCAAAAACTTCAGCCAACTTATTTCACAGTTTTGCATCAGCTTTTACTCGGGGCCTTTCTAGCAGTCGATGAGAGCAGCGATGCTAATTAGCTGAATTAACTAAATTTATTCACAGCTAGACATCTGAAGATGGTTGCTGAGCTAAATGTTTCAAACACTGTGCATGGACCTGTGAGATGGGTATTGTGTCCGACAGTGAATCTAAGCTGTACAGGTAGAGAATTCTTTTAAAACAATTTTTATAGTTCAAAATAAATTGTAAGACAGCAACACAACCAGATACATGTGGAGTAGCAACACTAGAGGTCCTCTCTGTTCTACAGCACTTATCATTGACTGCACTGCCATACAATGGCAAACTGAAGTAACTGACACTATTTAGAGTCACAACCCCTAATGTATACCGTATGGATTGTTCATTGTAAATAAAATGTGACTTTGTTTTATCACGTATAAGACTTCATGTAGCACAATAGTAACTGCGATATTAAAATACTGATCAATGGATTATTCTCCTGTTCTTATTTAAAGGTGCAATGTGTAAGTTATGGCCAAAAAACATCAATAGATATCAAGTCAAATGTCACCCCTGGGCTGCATGGACATCACAGTCCCAAGTTAGTAGCACAGTAAACACAAAGACGCAAAAAAAATTGTATAAAAAGAGGCAAAACAAGAGTAAACATTGGTGTGGTTTTTCACCACTGTTGAAAGATCTTCACGAGTAAAAGTCCGAGGACTGATGCTCAACTCACAATGTTTATTGATATTGGTAAGTAGCATCTAACAATGGCGATTTAGCACAAAATAATGAAACTAACAACAGCACAAACCGTGTGTTGATAAGTGGACAGTACAACGTTTATTATGCATGTCTTGCTGAACGCAGTCTGTGTTGGAGGAGGTAAAATGCTGCCCCCCTTTATAAGAAGCCAGGTATTGCACATTGCACTTTTAAGGTTTTCCAGCATAATTCAGATTATAACTTATAAGTCAAAGTTTTGAGGTTGTGATGTAAAACCATGGAAAACAAGCACAATACTAATAATAGGACTCATACAAAACTGGCACTAGGGTCAACTAAACTATTCTACTTCTATGCCAACTTCTATATCAGCCCCTTTACTCAGAGTTTCTGGCTTTTCCAGACAAATACGGTGTGTGTTATCTACACATACAACAATAAATGGGAGACAGTCACTACTGCAGCTACGCGCTCTACTGTGCGCGGCTCATGTACGGCATCATGTGACAACCCTGGGCAAGGCCCGGGATGGCAGATGGATGCCCCGCTGCTAACATACTTACCACAACGCTCAGCCTGATCCCAATCCCTGCACTGCCGTCAACAAAGGGACAGAATCACAACAATGGGAGAATGTCCTTTCAGACAACAATACGCTGCATCAGCACAACACAAACCTCACTCATCAGAGCCCACTGCCAAATAATAAGTAATGAAGAATTGTTGGTTTCAGTCCGAGCTGTGACGGAGGACAAGTTTTATCAGATATTGGAGTTTTTAGACAGCTGCCACTAACTGTTACTGAAGACCCATTTTTACACAAAGCACTTGAAGTTCTTTCATGTTTATGTTATCAGGTTATCACGTATCTTGTGTAAATTGCAGGTTTCATCATGACACAATATTAGATTCACTGGACAAAGATATTTGCCGATATCACAAAGTCTGCCGCAGTACGACTTTGATTCAGTTCGATTCTGAGGCCGGCGATCGACATGAGAAGATATAATCAACTCACAAAAACAGATACATTTTGATTTTACTATTTCTGTCTGTCTCCTCACTAGAAAATGCCACTTTGCATTTAAGTGCAAATGTTTTTTATGGGTTAACTTCAAGAGAGTGCATTGATTTTTCAACTATGACCTTTCCCGGGATAGGGTCCAGGGAAAGATTGTCAAAATAAAGGCATATATTAAAGGTGGAAATGTGTATCAATGTTTGTGCATTGCATCAGTGTAATTGGATCATTCACTGATGAATCCATATATCGATTCATATCGATGTATCTTTACAACCCGTATCTTTCTTATGGCCTCTTTCACATTTTTTTGTTATGTAACACTGACTGCCTTAATTGTTTTGGTCTGGGTCTAAATTCAGAAGTACAAGCTGTTTGTCACTGCTGTTGCCATGGTTTCACATCCCTCTGCAGTCATGTAGTATTTCTAAGCAGCAACAAGGAGCATAAATTAACCTCTGTGTCTAAGAAAAACAGGAAAGGGTGAATTTTTATGCATTGCTGACAACTTAACCATTTCTGGGTAATTACTGCTTCAAAGTTGGGAGGGTGAAAGTGAACATTATAATGTCACTTGGAGCCACTTTCACATTTTTCTTACTGGATTTATGAAAAACAGCATGAGGATGTTTATTCATGTATCCAAAGAATAGGAAACGTATACATTAAACCATAAATAAGTCAAATAAATAGAGTACAATGTGTTGCAGTCTGATGTTCTGAGGAAACAAAGCCCTGCTTCTCCTCTGAGTTTCTCCTCTCCTGAAATAGCAACAGTTAAAAATAACCTGTTTTGCTTCCCTCTTCTCTTTCCCTTGCACTTTTCTCCCATTTCTGCTGGTGCAGTGTACGTACCCTGGAGGTTGGACAGCGCGTATTCCAGCCCCTTCATGGCCTTCACCTGGTTGCTCTTGAATCGGGCCAATCCGAACTCCTGGGAAAAAGACAGAACAGGAAATGACTTTACATGTGGGAGACGTCTAAAAAAACCACACTTAGCTAACAGTCTACTCTCTCCTTTCCTCTGGGGATATCAAAGCAAGCCTGCCATCTTCCACATCTAATAATAACAATTTAAGGTTGACATGTTTTTGGCACCGTTTCCACTTCTCCTCTCACGTATCTTCTTTCTTTGTTTTGGCATTTGCACACAGGCTCCCACGCCTCGACTGCACAAACTATGACCTCGAAAAAAGGATTCTGTACGTTACCCTTAAGGATGAAAAGACATGTAATGAGTTAAATGTACTGTGTAATGAAGCAATTTACATGTAGTAATTGCTTTATATTCCAAATGTGTGTAACCTAACTTAAAAAGTGAGTGTTTGCCTGTGTGTGAGTGATTCACGCCATATTTCTCACATCCACCCTCTGGGAGGGCGTTCGCGCCGGGCTCTTCCCTCTTAGCTCACCTACTGAGGGAATCCCTGTGAGTTTCTTTTCCTCCACTCTCATACAAACCTGTTGTGAAGCATGCACTTCACCTGTACACTTCACTTCTCCACCTGTAACAGTTACCTGTTACAAAACAAGCTCAGTAGTAAATGGCACTTAGATAAAAAAGTTATGTAAGGGTAAAAGTTCATTCTCCTGTATGTCACATCACTGTTTTTGGTGTCATTAATAAGAAAGATTTCCACACAGTACCTTTATACATGAGCGTATATATGTTTTTCTACAGTTGAACTGATGCAAGCAGGTGATTGTGAATAAATCTAAGTGTCTTTGCTTCTCTCTTACAACTATTAAACCTCTATGATGAATAAATATCCAACTTATGGAAAGAACCTGAATGAAAATGTACAAGAGGCTAAAAGTACCTGAATGGGTCTGGAGAAGCCGTAAACGTTTGAGGATATCCACGCCTCCCGTTTCAGCTGGGTGGTGGCCGGCTGCTCCGCTGAGTCTTGGAAAATGCAACGCTCTTCAACCGACTGACATGGGGGAAGAGAAAAGTGACGGCAAATTACGGTAAAGGACAGAAGCTGTGGCACGAAAGTTATCATGCAGACCAGAAAAACTAGTAAAAGAACTGTATAATTGGTTGGGTTTATGTACCGTTTCAATACCCCCGGGGCTTACGAGTTGATTTACAACGAAAACACATGCTAAAACAAATAAATCCACTTTTCTTGCATGATCTTCACCATTTTTACATTAGTGTGGACAACATTAATGGGAATGTTTTCATACAGAATGTTCCATCTGGGAATATCCAGGAATTTACTGTTTTATTTGGATTAATGCAGTCATAAACATCTGCCACTACACATCCGTTTTTTGTTTTTTATTATGAATTCTCTACTTGTCTGGAAGCTGCAGGAGACTTCCAGTTTTAGGTTGAAATGTCGCCTTAACATTGCATTTCTTCAGACTTGTCGTGGCTATATTTGTCAACGCTTTGATCAGACAATTCCTGTGATCAGGGCCAGTTACTTAGCTTAACCCTCGCTAGGGTTTCATGCTGCAGTAGATTAAAAACAAGTGGAGCATAAATCCATCCTGCATTAGTATAGCGTACAGCAGCGAGAGTGTGAAAATAGCACACCTTAAAGCTGCATAATGTACGAGTCATGTCAAGGTCCTGCTTCGCTGGGAGATTATTACATCTGAACCGCGTTCAAACGCCTCCTTTGAAGATCAGGCTGGTCGAATTAATATTTCCTCCTTCACTCTGGAGTTAGCAGCTACACCTGACTTCAAGGTGCAGCCGAGGCTCAGAGTTCAGTCTTTTCCACTCTGCTGAGTATCCGAGTATCAAGTGAAGAGAAACCGCAACTAAGATACAATTTAAGTTAATTTATTTGTACATTTATAATTATATAATTATAATATATTATAATTATTGGGATTTTTTAAATAATTTAACAAATTGCATATGTGTTAAATGTGGTCAGAGGTATGTAGCTATGATAAAAATCTAACAGTGAGGTCAATAGAAGCAATGTGATAGCTTTAACTTCTGCAGGTCAGCAGAACTATTTCTTCTGGGGGCAGTTGTGAGCACAACACTAATATACTGTACACATAATCACATTAGAAATACTGAACTTCTTAGCAAACGGTTGCTTATCTACACATTCAGCAATCATAGAACAACATTATAATTCATCTGGAGTTGTGTTACTGACAATAATTTTTCTTTTTTTTTTTGCTTAGTGTGCAGTAACTCCTGAGGGACATGTTTAATAGACTCTCTAGCTGCTAAATGTTCGACTATGTTCACCAGCCCAACAGTACAGTGGGATTATGAGAGCTTTTTCACTGGTAACACCTGCTGTGATAAAAACAACGCATTGATAATAGGGGGGAGTGAACCAAAACGGTATATTGCAGACCAGACAGTTAAACATGAGCTGAGCTAAATATAAGATCAATAAAGCCGAGAAGAGCTGCAGATTCAGGTGATAATTCTCTGTAGTTGCATCACTACGAGTGTCATCTTTCACATTATCATGTGATAAGTTGTTATTATAAAGTTCTGAGCATAGCTGCCTTAAGAAAATGCTCCAGTCAAGTGAATATCAGAGATTTGTCTGGTAATGCAGGCCGAGTGCACAAGGTCAGTTAGACATCGATAAATGAAAAGTTGACAGTTATATCCATGCATTATTAACTGCTAAAAACAACATGTCTAATAACCAAAAGGCAACAAATCACAGAGAAGCAGACACCTCACCATGAGAGTTGTGTGGTTGAGGTTCCAGGTGTAGGTGGTCAGGCTCCTGTTGACAGGGTCCACGATGGAGTCCTCGATGATGTACACTGAGCGAGACATGCCGGAGGGGAAGACCCGCTCTGCCCAGCGAGGAAGCCGATTGGTCTTCATCAGGAGGCGTCTGGAGAGGAGCCGGTGGTCCGCAGTCACCTCCCGGTACACAACGTCCTCTGTGAGAACATGGGTGCTATGGGAGATATGTGTCACGTGTCAAGAATACTGGATGGGTGCCTGAATTTGGATACAGCCTGAAACTTAGGAAGATAGTCACTCGATTTGAGTAACTTACAGTTCAAGTTAATTTTTCAACTTTTCACCTGGAAGCAGCACTGCTCTTTCAAACAGTGAAATAAAAAAAACTGTGTTTTATCCATCTTGGTGCAGCTGTTTGTGCACAAAACGCCACTATGACTTTTGCAAGATATTTCAAAGCAAAGATCCCTCAAGATGCTGTCAGGTAAAGTCACAATGAAACCAAAACAGATTGACCACACACCTACAAATATGCTAAGCTTAGTTTTACTTCTCTGTTGTGTTTTCTCAGTTCTCTATCTTAATCATGACTATGGGCTCTTTTTAGTTAGAGGTTCACAAATGCAAAGCAATGCACACAGGGTTCACTGGGATTTTTTTTCATTGTGACAGCCAGAAAAAGACCGTCGTATTTAGAATTAGGTTGGTTGCAATTTACTGCAGCATGGAAAATATGACATTAAAAGCAGTTATCAAACATTCACAATGTCACTCATATCTAGACAAAGTTGAGAAAGCGTGACTGTGTGTTACTGTTTTGGCTCAGGGACTGTACCATGAAAAAGTACAATATCTTAAAGAGAAGGAGCCTCCCTGATAAAATACTGACCATGAAAAAATGACAATACCTGAACGGGTTAGGGTACCTCTGCCAAAAAGCAGAGACAACATGGTCCCATGTACTCCAGATGTCTGTGTTGCTACAGAAATACTTGACCATTCTTCTCTTGCTGATGAACAGGATGGCCCGAATCCAGAACCCTGAGGTTCCTTGCTGCGACTACACAAGACAATAAAAACTTTGGTGCTGACTCCATCCAAAGTCTGGCACAGTCCTACAAAGGAGAGGAGAAACAAAAATCAACTAGCAGTAATTTTAAAGGTACTTACAGATTATATGTACTTAGAAATTTGAAATATTGAAGTTACATTCTCACATTGCACAATAACAAAATAATATCCCTTTATTGTCAAAGTAAATTGAGGAAGTAATATTCTTTTGAAATTGCTTAATAATCAACTGACTAAATAAGTCAAGTGGCTGAGATTTTGGCACCCTTTTACTGTGGTAACTATCAGAATTTCTTAGTAAATGAGACAACTATTGTATTATAATAATATAAAATGGAATCTGTTATTATTGTAAATAGGAGGAGTTAGAATATCCTTCAACTCATGGCAAATGACAGTAATATGTATGCATCCTTTGCACAATATGTCCACAACAAATTAACTAACTTACTGTTACTTCGGTTATGGCTTGATCTTAGCTCGGTGGGTTATTTAACTTACTGCTAACAACATGTTAGTTCCTTGAACATCTAACAGCTAGCAAACGTTAGCTTCTTAAATCGGACTTAAAGTGACTGTAGTTCGATATCTAACAGTAATAGTGAGACGCAATGACACAGTTGGTATATTGATTAGTTTGCTGCTCATTGCTGAAGTCAGTCGGTGTTTAGGATTTGACAGCTGGCTCATCACAACAATAATTCAACCAAGGTTATTTAAGTTTAGCTAAGGTTAGCTTCAATGCTAACAGACTGTAGGGGGAGTAACTGAAGTTTCTGGCAATCAATAACAAGATAAATCTTACCTGTAGTCACTGCTAATTAATTATTAGGGAAACAAATATCCACTCGGAGCCGCCTGTTGTGCTTTTAGCCCACAAATGAACTAACTTCAGCTAATTACAGCCATTATCTTACATGTGACACACAGAAGAGACAGTTAGCGGTGGGTCGGGAAACCCTTTCTTCTTCTACGTTTAATATCGGGCGACAAACCAGTGTGGAATGTGCATGTCGCCATCTACTGTACCGGAATGTACAGTAGCCCTCTAATAACCTTTTAATACCCTTTATTTAAAAAGTATAAACAGGTTAAAATTGGGATATTTCTGGTTCCATAAATGTACAGGACTTATTACAAGGCCACAGGGAGTTTTTTGATCGTATACTTCGTGTATACTACCTGCTATAGGCCCAAGTAATTTTCTCAAAATTGTTTGTGGCAGATTATTCAATTGATACTAGACAGAACTGTATTTTCTTTTTTAAATCAACATTTACTTCAAATCAGGTTGCTGTCACCAGGAGTAAAATCATTTACTGACAGTAAGTAACTTTTCTAGTGCAATCTATTAAAGTTGAGGAGACTGAAGGATCCACTTTAAGATAACTCAAGTGTCTTTCAGTCATCTGATCCTTTCTGCCTAGTAAGCCAATACAGCAACAATTAATAACACAGCCTTTCTTCAAGGAATGTGCAGCTTCAAAACTTAAACTGGGATACCACTGATGACATCACTATGGCATCATCCAGAGATTAACATAACAAAACTCCTCCACAGCCACAGAAGACATTTTTTAGAGGGTACTAACCATGACTAGTAAACTAGCATTAGGCCTTTTACTGGCCGCTCCTAAAATGCGCACATTCCTTATCTCTTTGTGGTTTTCGCCATCTAGTGGATACAATTGGGCATTAACACCAAAAATATTAAATTGTTGACAAAAGGTTATTGATGCCAATGTAATTATGCTGTTCAATGACAAGTGCATCACATCTATACAATATTGTATGCCATGATTATGTCATATACTTAATATACTCTGGTTTGAACCACGGTTTACAGAAAATACGTTTTTGTTTGTTTGTTCGTTTTTACTAATTTTGATCCATTCTGGAAATAAAAAACCTAATTCAGCACCCAATGTGTGTAACAAATGGTATCAACCCCCAAATTAATATTTCCTAATTGATATAACACAACAGAGAAGTAAAACTAAGTTTAACATGTTTAATTGAGTGATTGATAATTGCTGTGGCATCTATTGTTTGCCTGCTATTTACCCCTAAAAATCCATTGCCCACAATTCCAAATTCACAACAAAAGGGGGCAATGTGATTAGGGTTTGGAAGGAAAAAATGGTCTTGCCACATGTTCTCTTCCCGTCCGGTAGGTGTCGCAGTATAATTTGTTGAACTGTTCTAACCGTTTCCGCTTCTTTTCTTCTTCTACGTCGGTGTACTTGCCTGCAACGGGAAGTGTCCTCCATGGTGTCATTGCAGGTCTGTTGAGGTTGAATATCAAGAAACAAGTAATGTCTGGGTACACACCAGACGAAAAGCTCCGCGTGGAGCAGCTCACGAAGCTCCGGAGACAGTGGCTGAAGGACCAGGAGCTCAGCCCGAGGGAGCCCGTGCTGCCAGCTAAAGTCCCGGGCGCCATCGAGAAGTTCTGGGCTGGCTTTCTGGAGCCCAAGAGCCTGTGGAGGCTTTACGTGAGTCTCCATACACAGCTAACGCTAGCAAGCTAGCAAAACAACCACCGATGATATCTTTACATACATAAAACATCAGTGAATAGACTAAACGGTTTACATGGTGATATGCTTTTAGTTGTAATAAAGCTAACGCATTTAGTCATAATTCAGTTAAATATTTACTCAGGTCCAGTATGGGTAAAATGGCTAAAATGAATAATAACGTCTGCTTATTATACCATATTAATTTATAATTTGACTAGCATAGGGGTCTTATAAATATGTCATTATCCAGTGACTGCGGGGCTCATGGGTATTGAAAATACTTTAAATTTAACGTGGTGTTTACAGGTTTTGAAGACTTAAGAAGCAGCTGACATATTTTGAAACATGAACCTTTATTTAATTTTCTCCTTCTGTGGAATGCAGGAAAAAAGACATACTTTTGATGGCGAATAGCACAAAAACATCTAATTTAATGTGATTAAGAAGTGAAATAACCATTATACTGTCATATCCTTTTACAAGGGATGATTTGTTCAATGAACACTAACAGTAGCTGAAACGTTATTTATCTTACTTGATTGTAGAGGTGTAATGATTCTCCATATCCACAATTTGATTAGACTTGAGATTTAGAAAGATTATTATATTGAATCTTGGTTTGTGAAGACCAACAGATCATTGGTTTTATGCAGTGAAGTCTTTGTTTGAATGTCTTTAATATTCTCAAATGCTTCTTTTAAACAGGTGGGCCACATGTTATCAAGTGTGAAATTACTGCCATCCTTTTCTGGAATGTACCACATTAAGGCCATTTGGTCCATTTTTTAATATATGAGCTTTTGATGTTCGATAATTGACAGTGCATCGCATTGTTCAACTTTTGATTCAGAATTGAAATTTTTACACCCCTACTCAAAGTACATTTGAGACTTCTCTGAGTTGCTTGTTTGATTTATGTTTCAGCATATATCCAAGTTGACAAAGTAGCAACTTTTCTTATTAACATTGTGTTTTTGAGTATTTTACAGCTCAATATTATTCAACTCCAGCCTTGGTTGAAATACGCTTTAACTGTTTGAGCTGTCAGAATAAAGGCTATGATTTATGATGCACTGCTCTTCTATTTATACTAACTTGTCCCTTATGTGTTTCTCCTTACAGACCCACAAAGTATACAAAGGCGGAGTTTTCACATTAACACGGTTGCTGATACCTGCTTGGATTGTCCACTACTGTGTGAAATACCATATTGCTGTAAGTCACCGTAAATGTTAAATATTGTTTCTAATAATAAATGAATAGGTAAAAACAAAGGAGATACTTTTTGGAGAGGCTTATTACATGACTTACAAATGTGATATCTGGTGAACAGGACTCCATGTACAGTGGAGTTTGTGTGAATGCTTAAGTTTGAGAACAGCCTCCGATTGGTTGATTTTTTTTTCCCCTTCTTTTTTAAAGTGTTATATCATTCTTTCACCAGCATATAAGTATGACAACTTGCAAAGAAAGCAGGAATACTGATATGGAGTGACTGATATGTAGCATTGACTTGATTCCATGTTCTTTAATATCTTTTGCATATGAAATACAAGGGTACCATACACCACTTCATACAGTACATCACATACTCATTCCATGCAAGTTTCAGCATACTAAATAAATGTCCTCTTCCTCCTTGTCCTCTTTAGGAAAGACCATATGGCATTGTGGAGTTGAAACCCAAGCTGTTCCCTGTAAGTATGACTCACTGTAGCCCTGTTCTTCCTATAATCACCATATGCATTTTTTTATTGTAAAGCTTATTCTATTCAAATCCGATTAAAAAAATAAAAATAAAAACAGGACAAGCCTGAAAATAATCTAGAATCAATGCTCTCTGAGATGTTCTTATGATTTTTTGTTGTTGTTCGTTTTTGTGTTAAGGGTGACACCATTCTGGAAACTGGTGAAGTTGTTCCTGATCTCCCCGAGAGCCATGGCCATCACTGAAGTTGAAATATTTCAATAATTTCCTGTTGTAAAAACTGTTTATATGCCAATAAAATATTACAAAGTCATTTGTGAATATGTGTGATTTAAAAAATTATGTAAATAGTGACATTACAGTGGAGACCACTAATTAATGTTTGTGATGCTTCCACAAGTGAAAGGCACTACCATTTTTAGAGGGAAAAAAAGTTTCAAATTCACTTCTGGAGGACTGGTTTAAAGTTGGATAATGAGGTAAGGGAAAATGCATTTGATTGCCACAAACTAATAAAGTTGAAAGGAGGAAATTAATAGTTGGGGCACAATTTCAGAATTTTATGTTGGTCTTTAGATTCATACCAAGTCTATTGCTGCATAAGATAACCACTTAAGGTACACTGGATTTCTCGATGGCAAGCACAGCCAAATGAACATAAAATGTTATTTGTTGTTGGAAATATGTGATGTTTATTCTAATATAACTAAGTATCGTTTTAGATCGCTATTAGCTTGACTGAGAGCCTGTTTATGTATGTTAAATAATATTGTCAGCATTGTGACTGTAACGAGCTAAATGGTTTTTATTGTGTTAGCCAACGGCTAAAAATGGGCTTCACCCTGTCCAGTCGTGCCATACACTGTATAATAGCTGTTATTACTAAAAAATATAATTAGTAACAGTAATATAAATGTGTTTATATTGCTGTTATATTGTGTCTGTACAAACCATTTTACCATTTTAGGTGATTTTTCGAAATTCTAAGCTTTTATTCTGAAGGGCGGAAGTGGCTTGAAGTCGCTTGAATTAGAAAACAACTTACGGCAGTCTATGTAAGGAGTGATATCTCAGGCTGTTGGTCTTGTAAAGAGTTGCTCTTGAATGACAACCATGCAGAAATGATTTGTTTTCGACAACACCGAGACGACTACTAATTTGCCAATCGCATAGGTCTCCGAGGGAACCAAAAGTAAATATTACACAACTTTTCTCGAATGTCTAAACTAGCCGTAGACGTCCTAGCATACCTAGCTAACGCTAAATATCTGTAATATCCTAGCATACTTAGCTAGCATGCTAACTTTAGCTAACCAAGTTAATCAGTTCGTGAGCTGATGTTCGTAGTTTCGGTCAGCTGTAGCAACAATGTACATCTGATACAATATTTTTTATAAATGTCAAGATTGTTGATATTACATCAGCTCTTTAATCCGACATATTGAACTGTCACAATTGTTTACCGACCCGAATGTTACTCCCTTCTGTGAGCGGGGCATTTCACAAACTGACGGCGCTAGCTTTGCCCGCTAAGCTAACTATGGCTAACCGAAAACAACAACGCAATCGAAGGACAGAAACGAGTTTAGATTTAATCGTAGGTTTACCCCGTCGTGATCGTAGCAGTGGTGACCTGTCTGTCGGCAATAGATGAGAAAGGCTTTTTATACCGAATAGATCCGATGTGACATTAGAACTGTGGTTGTAGTTATGTTTCATGGATTGTCATGACGTTATTATGTCACACTAGCTATCCGTGGTTCACATGAGTCAAGCACCCATTTGTTATTTATTCTGCTCTGTTTCCTGTTATAAGACATGTATGTTAATACTTACAACATTTTGCTCTATACTAAAGAAAAAAAGCATGCGACAATGGCAAATTCAAATCACTTATTTATTGATAGAGTAGGACCTTGGTCGGTTATTGAATGCATTTAAGGTCATCTAAGTAGACATACATTGTCAGAGACAGTCATGCTCTTTTTTTTTTTAACAAACTAAGCTGATATGTCAACATGAAAGAAAACATTAAAATTCTAACTGTGGAGTATATTTTACTGTTTTCATTGTGATGACAAATTGTCCATTATAATAAGAATGATTAAGGTTACTGGGTTATGGACACAAGTCCCAGTAGCAGCATGTGATAATCCTCTGCATTGGTTTATGGTTGAATGTGATGCATACTGTATATGTGAAGGAACAGGTAGAGCTCTTGTTGTCTTTTCATGATACACCATGTGCAACTTATTCTGGTACATTAAATAATATTTTCTTTGCAAGTCCCAGTTGCTAAATCAATCTGATGTGTCACATTTACTTGAAATGCATTATTGTCTAATGAACAGAGAAGCATTTATGCATGATGTCTAACCATATTTTTCTTATCATGTCAGATCATGTCAGCAATCAAGATTGCCCTGCAGCAGAGCCAGAAGAAGGGTCGAAGGAAAACCTCTGAAGCAATGTCTGCAGAGGTGTCGCCAGACTCCAAGTGTCCCATCTGTTTGGACATGTTTAACAACATTTCTTACTTGGACCTGTGCCTGCACAAGTTCTGTTTCCGCTGTATTCACGAGTGGTCCAAGAACAAAGCGGAGTGCCCTCTATGCAAACAGCCATTTAATTCAATCTATCACAGTATAAAGTCAGAGCAAGATTTTAAGAAGTATGACCTGCAGCCAGTGGATAATGGTTCTTTTGGGACTTTTGGGGGCGTGCGGTTTAGATATCGCACAACTCTTACAGGAGTCCATCGACAGATGCGGGGAAGGACCTCTCCACCTCCAGACAATGGAGTAATGTTTGAAGCCCCAGCAAACGCTCCCCAACAGCCACAGGACCGCTACATCAGAAGGATGATGATGCGGTTGGCAGCCAAGAGGAGAGCTGCGAGTGAAGGCAGGGCAGTGAACAATGTCAGGGAGCAGGAAATGGTAAACTTCAGGAGGGAGCTGTACAGACGGGGTGTGAGGGTTCGGAATGTCCGGGATGGTGGCCGCTCCCGGGACACCTCTGCTGAGTTTTTCCGAAGAAATCCTGCCTGCCTACATCGACTGATCCCTTGGCTAAAAAGAGAACTTGTTGTGCTGTACGGGGCCCATGGCTCTTTGGTCAACATAGTTCAACACATCATCATGTCACGCATTACACGTTATGATATGGAGGATGGAGCAATTCAGGAAGAACTTAGGCCATTCCTCCAGGGGCGTACAGAGCACTTTCTACATGAGTTCATCTGTTTTGCAAAATCCCCCTATAATATGGAGGCCTACGATCAGCATGCTGTCTATGACTGCCCGGCCCCTTCTTCAAATGAAGACAGCAGCTCCAATTCATCTGTTATAGCGATCTCAGAGGATGAGGAAGACTTGGTGGAGTTGGACCCCCGAGTAGACTCCACATCCAATCTGAGCCACTCTGCCTGGGATGATGAGACACCTGGGCCATCATATTCTACAACAGCAGAGCAAAGCAGGGCAAAGTGTCTGTCCCTCCTCGACTCAGACTCAGACAGCAGTTCAGAGGAAGAGACGCTTGAGTTTGGAGCCTCTCCACAGCAAATAAGTCCTCAAAACCAAACAGACGCGACTCAGGGTGAAGTTAACAATGAAGAGTGTCTGTCTTCTGACAGCGACGACTGTGTCATCATAAGTTTTGTTAAGCCAACAGCGGAGAGGACTCCTGAGCTGGTTCAGCTCTCTTCTGACTCTGATGAGTCTGCCAGTGAAGATATTAAAGCAGTGCCTCTTCTACCTCAACACATCCGCTTCTCAAGTTTAAGTCCTGTAGCTTCACAGAGTAGTGATCCTAGCAGGGATGGTCGGGCAGATTCAAAAGAGAGATGTAGCTCTTCAACATCGAGCAGACACAAGACATCCAGTAAGTCAGACAGAAAAAACACAGACGGAAGACTTGACAGTAATAATAGATCTTCGGAGAGGCACGAGAGGGACAAAGACCATCGGAGAAAGAGGAGGTCAAGAAGCGCAGATCGCAGGCACTCCAGCAGGAGCCCGTTGATCTCCCATAGCAGTGTGAGCGCTCTATCCCGAGAAAAAGGTTATGCTTACTCCAGTGGAAGAGACTACTTGAAATGTGACAGTAAATATGGAAGGAGGGGCAGTGATCACAGCTATCAGTCATATCAACATTACAGCCAAGAGAGAAATGATAATGGGATGCATTACACAGAAAAGCGGTCGTACTATTACAGTAGCCGCAAGTACTCAGATAGGCGATCTCGCTCCAGGAGCCGCAGCAGGGACTCACGGAGACGGGACAGGAGGCATTCTCGTTCGAGGACTTATTCCAGCAGCTGCTCCCCTTCAATGAAAAGGAGATCTCATAGCAACAAGCCTGGGGGAAAGAGGAAATACAAGACAAGACATTTGGAGGAAGCATCCAAAAATGCACTTTCCAACTCAAATGCTGAAGGTGACTCCCCCGCTTTAACAACAAAACACAAGAAAAAGAGCAAAGAAAAGCATCGCAAAAAATCCAAAGACAGGTCGAGAAAGACCAGCAGGAGCCTCAGCGTGGAGCTCGTCAATGAGGAAAACTCTCATGAGCGGAGCAGACGTCACCATAAGAAAAAGAAGAAACACAAGAAGAAAAGCAAAAGGCATAAGAGTAATGAGCACACAGAAAAGCACTCACCCACTGTCATTACCATTGATAGTGACAGCGATTCTTTTGCTAATGACAGTGTCACCCAGGCCAGCAGCACTAACATGGACAACCCCATTGACGGTACCACAGATGACCCAGTTGACCCCGCCCCTCTGGACTCTATGGAGTAGTTATATGGAAGCTCATATTCCTGCTTTGTGTTGTGGGAACTGATTGATTGACCCTCAGCAGCTAAGGCCTGCCTGCAGTATTTTACATCAAACCAATGTTAAATATGTTGAAGGTCATCAGACCTTGAAGGATATGCTGAAAACACATATCCCTTTAGTCAGAGCGCTGCAGGGATTATGTATTTTTCTGTAGGCCAACCCTGGAGTTAGCATCACTCTGGTTCCCCTGACAAAAAGCAAATCGGATTTTGGATTATTGTTGAAAATAAACTGTCACAAACAAAAGTCAGTGATAACATATTCTTTGTTCATTGGCATACCCTTCATAAATCATCACCATTTTTATGATTCTGGTGGTCCCCTGGTGGGAGTCACACCTTGCCCGACACAGAGAGCAGAGGAGAACTGTAGACGCGACAATGTAGAGACAGAAAGGACATGCCGTCGTGAAAATAGCAAAAGTAACTTAAGGCTGTTTAGTTTGTTTTATAAAAGGACATGGTAAGGGAAGCTTAAATGACTTTTGTTGTGATGTGGTGCTATATGGAAAATACAATTAAATTGAATTTACGTAACCGTCAAGGAGGGGTGGGGGTGCTGCGGGGCGTCAAATCATGAAAATCTCTTAAGCTTGTTTTAACCACAGACCGTATTTATGGCATCGAACCAAAAAACATTAAAAATTCACATTGACTTTGTGACAAGGGAACCAGAAGTGTGAAACTGCAAACTCATTTCTGAATTTTAGGACTCATTCCTGCAGCTCTCTATGCCACCGCAAGTGTTTTCAACTGTGACAGTTCATTGGATGCTGGCTTTCATGACAACGGTCTTATTTTATGTGCCAAGTGCCACTATGAACAAAGCTGATGGGGATTATATTAGAAGTCGCACATCATTCATGAGTGACGATTCTTATTCAGGAAGTTCATTTTCTTTAATGGATGTACATTATTTTTAAGGTGCTCTCAGGGATAATATCACAGTGATTTCCTTTGTTTTTGGTCATCATACATCAGCTATATTAAGGCTAAACAATTTCTACTTGCTGCACATGGACTAGTACTTATTATCCACCGATGATGTTTTGATTTCAGAATGGGCTCTTTTGTATTGAGTTTTATTTAAAATAAATTGTGAAGAGCAACTTTGGGCTGTTTGTTTTCTTTTTATTCCCTGTTCCATAAAAGGCTGTACAAACATATATTTATATTTTCCATAACAGTTTGGGTTGGTGCTTCCACTAATGCAAACAGTACATACCATCCACAATATAGATAAACAAAGTGCTGGGCTGACTGTCCTCTTTGGATTAGATGGGTTGAATGAAATTTTTACTTGATTTTTTATGAAATTCCAAAATTCTAATGGATATTTAATTTGGGCTGTAAAGTCAGGAAGAATAACCTTAAAATCAATATGGGTTTGTTTCAGTAGTGTATGCGAGGTTGAACTCCTAACACTGAGATTATAGCAACAAATTGACCACTTAAAGTTTCTTTATAATATACTATTTGTCAATGCTACATGCAGTTAGGCATTGTTGACATAACATTACTATAAAACTGTTTTTGCTTATTTATGCGTGTCTACTACTACACATGCCATTCTTTACAGCGCTGCAGACTAATTTAAAATCACACATATTGTGCATGTGCTTTTTGAATCTACTTTTCAGCATTGAAAGAAATAGGGACGGAGTACTTTTAAATGTTGTTTTACCGCCGTGCTTTTATTTTGAAGGAAAACAAACTAAACAGGAAGAGGATGTTCTGATGTCCGGTGTATTAACGGTTGAAGCTGTAAAACGTTTTCTTCCCAAATCTTCACTTTTACAAGCAAGAACACTTTCCTCATGGCTTCCACGTTGCCCATTAAGGTAAAAACCTAATATTTAACGTCACGTTGAAAGTGTTACTAAGTGAATATTATGTGTTTGAACACAGACCGGGAAATCAATGAACTTAGCTAGGTAAGTTAACATTAACGTTATTTCACGACAGATGCGATGCTGTGGCAAACCTGGAAGTTCGGGAAAAGCTATTAACGAACTCTTCGTTTCGTAATGTATCAGCAAAGGTGTACTTATAGTATGCGGTGTAGAAAACAAAGCACCATGGCTGAATAATACAAGCTAACAATTGCATGCTAACTGTGAGTGGTACTGTTTAGGCAGCTAGCATTAAAGGTGAAGCCTCTCAGGTGGCACGTGGTCCAGCAGCGTGCAGCCCACTGCACTGTGACACCTGTCAGCAGGTAGAAATGGTTACATAATGACACAAAGTTCAAGTGCTGTAATTAATAAGTAAACATTTGAGGTCCGTGTACTTTCCTTGAGTCTGTTCAACCTTTTCTGATTTCTATTTCTACTCCACTACATTTCAGGAATATGTTACACTTTTGACTCTGCTTCTTTTCTTTCACGACTTTACTACAATGATTTGACAGTTTAGCTTAGCTTTTTTGGTCAGTTTACTCACTTAGAATACCAATTTCATGGCAATTTATGTTATACTTAACATAATCCCTTGGGTATAAAAATTAAATCTAATTTATATACGTTTGGTTTAATTCTAACACTGAAAATATTGCACCAAAAATGGTTGCAGCCACTGCGGAAAAAAATAATGTAACACCTTAAATATTAAAGGAGTGTAGGATTTAAGACTATCTATTGGCAGCAGTGGAATATAATAGTTATATTTTTTATTTAACTGTTGTAATTGTTATCAACATAACCACCTAACACCAAGAATTGTGGTTTTGTTAGCTTAAAATGAAACCTTAATTTTCAAGTCTGTTTCCACAGATGCTGCCATGTTTCTACAGTATCCCAGAACAGACAATCAAAACACTAGCTCTAAAGAGGGCCTTTTGCATTTTTAGTATCTAAGTTCTACAATCCCCAGATGGAAAAAAGGTGGGATGCTTTTTAAAATGAAAAGAGAACAGAATCCATCATATTCCTGGTGACTATATTTACAAAAGTTTGTTGGTTACAGTCTGCCACCTTACTGCTTGATGCCATTAAGTCATTCTTCCATTTAAGTGTGGTATTAGTACGTTTACATATTAAGTAATGGATCTAAGTAATTTCAATACATAACAAGTACTATCAAAAAATATACTGCAGAACAACAACATCAAAAGAGACGTGTAAATGTCAATGCATCGATTCATTAGTTTGCGATATTTTAATGGTGCTGTGAGGTGGAACTATTTTAAACAATAAAAATACTGTTTCTAGACTAATCCATACTTATGTATCATATTTTAGAATCTGATCATATGTTGTTGTATAGTATATTAATTAGTAGCTAATACAGCTCCTGGATAAAACTAGACTAAGAACATCTATAATTACCTCTGAAATCTAGCAATGTTGGAGTACAATTAAAATGTTGAATATAAATGGAAGTGTTTTGGTTAGATGCTGATTCTCAAGTGGTTTTGTTGATGACTTTCTCATTTTTCTTCAGATTGGAATTATTGGTGGTTCAGGCCTTGATGATCCAGACATCTTGGAGGGAAGGACTGAGCGTTATGTCGACACACCGTATGGAAAGGTTAGTTGTGTATTGTCAAATAGTGCAGTGTGTGAACATTATACTCTAACATTCTGGCTTGTTTTGGTTGTAAACGATTTCTTACAGTGGTGTTTTTGTGTGTAATGGGATTATTCGTCTCTTGTTGAACAGCCGTCTGATGCTCTGATACTGGGGAAGATAAAAAACGTAGAATGTGTGCTCCTAGCAAGGTAAGAACGCTGGTTTCCTTTAAAATATGAACTATGAAAATGTGTTCTATTAGCACCATCTAGTGGACATGTACTTATACTGCACCTCCTGAATGTTTCCCTCCCTCTTACTGTAATTCATGCATGTTAATTCAAGTGTTTCTGACATTGACCTAAAAAAACAGTGAGCTTGAATAAACAATTTGTATCTTGAATGCTGCTTTTCTCCCTCCTTTAGACATGGGAGACAACACACTATAATGCCATCTAATGTGAACTACCAGGCCAACATCTGGGCTCTGAGAGAAGAGGGCTGCACACATCTGCTGGTCACCACGGCCTGTGGCTCACTCCGGGAGGAGATTCAGCCAGGAGACATTGTCATCATAGATCAGTTCATTGACAGGTGAGTGGGAAACACAGAATGTCAGTGCATTTGAATTGTTGATGTATCTGTTTTCAGAATGAGAAAAATACATTTAGCCGAGTTTGTTTGGATTTCTGTTGCTGTCATTATTGGAAAGAACATGATAGAAAAAAAGGGTTGTGTTAAGGATTGCCTAAAAGCTGATCTTCATGAGGTAGGACAGGGCTTTCATACTTTCATACTACAACTTTTTTTTTTACTTTTAGTGCAGTGTACAGAGTTGGTGGTTCAGCATGTAATGTCTTCTGCCAGATGAAGTCGAAATAAAATGAAGTGCTGTATTTCTTTTGGTATCACTTTTAGGGGAACTGGTATAATGACTTTTTAAATGCTACCCAGCCCTGTGATGAGGGGAAGTTGTGCTTTAAAGTGGTATGAAGTGAAAAAAGTTGTCGCAAGAGCTCCAAATTCAGGCTGCAAAAGGGGGATTTTTTTTCCTGTTGTGTTTGTGAAGACTACAAGTTATGTGATGTTACTGCACAAACATGAGTGGGCAGAGACGTTTTTCCCCGGTTGGTCTTTGTAAGCATATGACCCCTCTGTCACTGTCAGTATGGCAATCCGGCTCAGAAAAGTGTATTTGAACATGAAACTGTGGCACAATTTAATTTGCCACACTTGGTAATTGCAAACCAAAACCTACAGAAACCAGGTAATGCAGGCCACACCGTGTCCAAAAATGTAAAGCAACATTTCATGGTTTTAGAACTTTACCAGAAAGCAACACAGTATGCCCCAGTATGATGTGAATGAAGTGGCTCCATTGTTTTTTGAAACTCCTATACATTAAGATTGCTTTAACTGTCTTAATGTCTCGCTTTAAATTGCTCGACCTTCTGTTTTGTAGGTTGTCTTCCTGTAGTGACTGTACATGAGGTGCATTGCACCACAATTCAAACATCTTCTCACACCCCTCACTGACAGGATTCATGTAACTGTGTGACAGAAGTGTCCAGATGGCTGAGTGAGAGAGGAAGAAGGGCTTGACTCACCATATATGACACATTTGTCAAAGCCAGTATTTACTAATATTACATTTAGTAGGAAGAACTGTTAACCACTGCCTGATGATCTGCTGGACCCAAGTGTCAGCATTTTTAATTCTCACTGAAGCCCTGAGCAAACTCTGTCAGTCACTGATTGTGATGTTCCTCTATGGAAATAGAAGACAGCAATATATTTACAGAGATATTTTTGTAAACAGTCGTTCCTTCCTGTCAGTCTCCGGTTTCATTTTGGTGTATCACTTTCTCTGAGTTGTGAGAATTTCAGCCTTCCGTTCCTATTCATTCAGTTCACTGAGCTAATACCCCCTATCATGTTTTTGTGTCTGTCATGGAGCACCCTTGTTCACATGAAGATGTAACTTCCTTCCCTCATCTAAGAGTGAATGTTAATTTCTGTAATTCTCTTAAAAATGAAGAGTTTATACCGTTATTTATTGGCAGTGCTGTCATTTAGACTGACTTATTCCTGTTTATTTAGCTATGTAAATACACATATTTTATCCATGTTTGCAGATGCAACAAATCCTATCAAATAGTCTTGTATTTTTGGTTTTTGATCAGTAGAAATTCATGCACATTCTTCCTTAGAGTCAAACACACCAGGCTGGAAAACCTGAGAATATCTTTCTGTTGCAATGACATGGGAAAGTCTGCTCTCTCAGCCGTGTTTGACCTCCAGGCATACACACATATATATACTCCATGTATAGCACGCTGTCAGTGTTGCGCTGTCTCTGTTAGCTGATTGCACAAATTCCATCAAATAACTCGGTATGTGCAGTGAGAGGTGCTGTTTAGCAGGGTGGATTTGCTACCAGTGAGTTGGCATACATCTTGCTGAATTGAGCTAAGTAGCAAACAACCTTCCCACAGTGTGTCAGTGTGTTGCCCTGCACACTTGAATAGGACTGCATCACGTTGCCTGTGGTTTTGCTTGCCCCTGTTAGTGAATAGCTGGACGAGCTGCATTAAGCACAGACAAGATCTATTTATCAGAAAAGAGGAAGTTGCTTGTTGGGACTTGTTAAGACTTGTCCTGCAGCATGTGACGGCATGTTTTTATAGGCCTCATTTTATTGATTCCACAATTGTTATGTCATCACTCTGCTCCAAGCCAAACACTTGGTTCATGCTGTTGGTTTTGTTTGAATGTTAAAACATTACTGTCTCACATGGACTTAGAATTATTTTTTACAGTGAGTTTCCACAGCTTCCTAGTTTGGCCATTCATTTAGATTCTCCTGTTTCGATTTTCACTTTGACATTAAGCTGATTTGTTTTTCATGTCACCTTCTATATTTGGTTTTATACCAAGGTCTGGTGGGTCTTTGTTCCTGTTGGCTGCTGGGTTTCTGTTAATAATGGTCAACTAAGTAGTTTCATATAGTCTGTTCACTGTTCTAAATGAATGTGTTGGCTACATAGTATCTGATTCGACTTGCTAGCCCAGGCAGTAGCCATCAGAACACATGGATATAATTTGTCTGTGAAAATGTTATAATATTATATTTGCTTTGTCAACTGTATGCAATGTCATTGACCAAAGTGTCCTTAGGGCTGAATGGACTAGAAATATCTCCCGTTACTCAAGTCGTATCTAAGGTTCATCCTGTTTACTGGGGTAGTAAATTATGTTTTCATTGAATAAGAATCTTTTGGAATCGTCATGATTGTACCAGGCATTAGTCAAACCCTCAGGTGTTACCATGGAGGGAGTTAAGGCTGGTGAAAACTTCAGGTTTTAATTGCAAAAGGCATGAAAATACAATTAATTTATACAAATAAATAATGTTCTTTTTTTTTTCTTTGGAAAGCGGCCACACGGAGGATGATTTTGTTCTCCCTGTTGTCCATTAATTCCTGATAGCTGACACCTTGTTTGGTGTTAATATAAAATTCTTTGCAACAATGATCATACCTTGCTAATAAAATGCCAGGCCAAGCTACCTCAATTTCTACATCATGTCATCATGGGGCGTTGTACTCATGGTTTTTCCCACACACTGCTGTTGTTGATTTTCAGCAGGGTGGAGCTGATGGCAGCTGGCTCAAGCTATTTAAGCAATGACTTTAATCTTCACATGCCAGACACATGAGTAAGAGGTAGATTCCACAGTAGTGCTGATTCATGAATGAACCCTGTCTTCTTTTAGCACCCCATTGCATCATGATCTATATAGGATGTTACTGAACACTTGAATAGAATTCAGTAATAACAAAACAAGCGGAGGAGATACAGGGACACAAGCTAATCTCAGATGTTAAGTGTCTCCCTGCACAGTCGGGCACGGTGCCCAGAGGAGCCCCACTGACTCAGCTTAGCTGGAATTTGGACGACCGTTGTTCCTGCTGATCTGTTGATGCTTCTGTAGTCATAGATAGTGGTGAAAAGACTTCATAGCATGTTAAATTGTTTAATGATGGGTATTAGTTTATCACTAAAACTGTGGCTGCTCTAGAAGATTTCATACTGTTAATTAGGCTATGATGACACAAATAACTTTGCTGCTTGATTGTTACTGATATATAATTGGTGTTTATTTTGACCATGTATCGCAGAATTTGTTGGAATTTGCCTTGATACACTCATTCACTACTTCCTGTTCTGTTTTTGCCAGGACTACCAAGAGAGCTCAGACGCTGTATGATGGGCAGCCCACCAGTCCTCCAGGAGTGTGTCACATCCCCATGGCTGAGCCCTTCTGCAACAGAACCAGAGAGGTGAGTCCTGGGAAGAAGACACTTTTTTCTATTCTCAATCAATTTGAACTTTTGGACACTTGAATCTTCTAAATGTTTAGATCACGGGAGTGAAACAATCTTGCGCAGCCTCCACTGGAATCTAATTCTATAAATAGTACGATGCTGATCACATTTGTGTAGCCTGTGCAGAAACTCTTTGTTTAAACTGAATTTTAAAAAAAGCAGTGAAAGAAAAAAGAACAGCTGTGCAGCATTAGAATGTTGATTTAAAGTTCCTAAATAACCATTTACAGAAAGTGGAAGGTCCACAAAAAGACATCTTGTGTTTTCAAAACAAATATCTGCAGCTCTGCAACAGACATACGGATCAGCACATATGACACATCGTAGCAGGCCGTGTTTAATTCCTTCATCACTACACTTTAGAGAAAAACGTGAGCAGCTTTTACAACCATGCCAGCAGTTGCCCCCTCTTTTCCCAGCAGCTAAACGGAGACGGTTACTAACTCTCCGTCCTGGTGCAGGTTCTGGTGGAGGTGGCGCGGAGCCTGGGGGTCAAATGTCACGTGCGAGGGACTATGCTGAGTATCGAGGGCCCCCGCTTTTCCTCGCGGGCCGAGAGCCTGATGTTCCGCCAGTGGGGCGCTGACGTCATCAATATGACCACTGTGCCAGAGGTGGTCCTCGCCAAGGAGGCCGGCTTGTGCTATGCCAGCATCGCCATGGCAACAGACTACGACTGTTGGAAGGAGCACGAGGAGGCGGTGAGTGGCAGGCTGGGGGTCTTAACAGCCGTTTTTATTACTTTGATGTCTCCTCTGTCCTTGTCTTTGCCTCGTGTGACTCAGTTTCGGCAAAGTGGGACGCACGGTTGGTGCACTTTGGATGACATCACGTCCTTCCCATTGTGTTTGTACAGCCAGCAGGGACACATTTGATATATGTTCTTTGCTATTAGTAGTCTTAGATCTCTTCAGTTACCAAGTTGGTATTTATTGACATTCAGCTTACGACCACTGGAGAAACCTTTGAATAAAAGCTATGAGCCGGTTCCTAGCAGGCTCGAAACATTAGATAAATATAATATATATTAATATAATCATTTATTTATTTATATATAGAGAGAGAGAGCATGAGTTTGGTACAATAATAAACAAATTAATATTATTCTAAGTGAAATTAGTAAAATAATAAAAACAAACAAATTAAATTAAATATAATAATATAATATAATAGGGAATAAATAAAAATAAGGCAGATGGGGTTTGTGGGGCTGTAATGATACCTTTAAACACACACAACAGTGCATACATGTGCTCAAGTTGTATCTTCAGCATGCTGTCACGTCTCTGTGTATTACAACCAACAACATCTGGCATTCTCTTCTCTAAGGATAAACTTAGAAAAGGGAAGTTTATCCTAGCTTTCTCAACTCTCTTCTCCTGCCCAGTATAACCACATCTTTGTCTTGCTCTCCTGGGGTGGAGAAGTTTAGTGGATGCTTGACTTCCCCTCTTTACTCACTAGGGAACATTACCTAATTTATTCTGATGGTTCATGACACGAAAACATGATCTGAACACTCAAAGGCATATCCTCATAGTCATAACAGAGATTTCAGCCTAGATTCCTCCATTTCTTACAAACTCTCTTGCAACCTCCTTACTTACCCCACTGCTTTTAATCAGCTGATTCTCTAAACTTTGCCAACAGCATTGGCCCGCCCACTTAATTGTGGTGCCTTCCAAAGTGTGGTCCATGAACACCTGAGGGTCTATGACGCATAACCATAAGCTCTGCAAAACAATTTCTGAATACAGAATAGTGTTGCACCATTAACATGCACAGGTGTAGACCACTTGTGCAATAAAACAATTATTGCACAGTTGCATCTTTCCCTCCTTTGTTTGCTCTCGCCTGAAGGGCGATGAGTGTGACACACACAAACAAGGAAATAATTACAGAGAAAATGTTGACAATGGCAGTCAGATGGTCATGTCTACAAAAAGATGTACCAAGTCTATTTACTATGACATAAATAGGATATATGATTTATTTGACCTGCATAGATTAACTGTCAGACTCTACAACACCTGCACCACCTGGTCATGCTGTAGTTTCTGTTTCACTCACCACCACCACTACCATAGCTTTTATATATATCTTTGATGTGTATTTATATTTTCCATTCAAATGACTTACCATGTGCAATATTACTTAAACTATGGCCACTTTACATGTTAGTACTTGTTTTGCTTGTCTGTGCATTTGTTTGTTATTTGTCTGTTTTTATTACATATGTTTAAGGACTTTTCTGGTTGTTCGTTGTGTTTCCCTTTTATTCATTTTGTAAGTTATATTCACACCTTTTGCTTCTGTCTTTGCTGCTGTGACAAGTGAATTTCCCCATTGTGGGATCTGTAAAGTATAATCTAATCTAATCTAATATCTCTGATGCAATACAGTATACCAAAAATATATTTTCTGACTAGTCTTTGCATAAACTTTTTTTTGCATTTAAAAAATCGATTTGCAATTAAAGTTGCCTTTTTACTGGAGCGTATAAGAGATTTTGGTGCTATGGGATCCTCACCCTGCAGCGCTGGGCTGCGGTGGGCTCGTAACAGGCCAGGGCTGATCCGGTGCAGTCACTCATGGACACTCATGGATGCCGAACCCGCAGCTCCTCCCACTTCACAATTATATTGGAAAAGACTGAACAAAACAAGATCATTGTTCGTTGTGTGGGTGTACGAAGATTGACTGGGGTTATGTAAATACTACTTGTTAAGGGAAAAAATGCACACTTTGTTAATATCTTTGACACACTTTTCTTCTCAGTTTCTGTGACTACTGTGCTTGTAACAAAAGGTCTACTGTAAACCACAGGGATCAGTGTTTTCTGGGAGCAGGAGACATGTTTGCCTGCATAAAAATCCTCCTCTGTTTTTGCCACAGAGCACACTAGTTTTTGATTTAACTGATAGATTTTATAACTAGATGCATATTGTTTGGGTGCACATTCAGTGTCTCATGAATTCAAAGTTGCTTCCATTTGAAAAACAAAAGCACTAACTGTTTTTGATAAAAGCTCTTTTTTTAAGACATCTCTCTGAAGTTGAACTTTTCTGCCTTCCTGTCGGAGCTGATTTGCAGAAGACCGTTAAATTGTAGCTGGGAACATAAGAGCAAGTCTTTGCCTTTAATTATGATAAAGAGTTTTAAATGCGCCGTATACAATTTTAACCCTTTCCTGCAGCATTGAAAGTAAGCAAAACACTAGACAGGATTGTTGAGAACCCATAATACAAATACTGTATATTCCACACAAAGATTTTCGTCATATGAGCTCCATAGGAGACGATACTATCTGTGGCTTCTTGTGGCTTCCGAGTGACCTTGTCTCTGTCACACACTCTGGATTATGCAGTTGATATACTGCGTGTGGGCGAGTTTTGGCTTATTTGTCACTGATCCAGCCAAACTCACAACTCCACTTCCGAGTTCCTGCAGCTGACCTCTTCCCCCTCCTGTAGCAGCTCGCCACATCCTTCCGCCCCCCCGCCCTCCACTCCGCTCCCTCCCAGCCACATACTACCTCCTGGCCTCCCACACCATGCACTCCCCCCACCCTCCCTCAGACAGCTTGCCTGCCAGCCTCCGGTGGAAGCCCTGCCAGAGGAGGTTGAGAGAGGAGGTTGAGTCACACTGAGTCATCAGCTTCACTGTCTTCATCCTGGCAAACACCACAAAAACATGGACCTAGTCATTGAATGTGACCAGAAAACAAAGTGCTCGAGGGAGGGGGTTAATTAAGGTTGCAGCAGATAACACGAGAACAGGACGGAAGTAATGTTGTAACTTACTGTACTGCACAATGTGCGTCTGTCTGAGTACTGTTGATAATATTATCATGGATTTCATACATGCAGATGTAGTTTTACCATTTCTTTTGTCCGTGTGGCTGAAGCAGATAAATAAGCATGCATGCTGCACTGTTTTGATCCCCCCTTTTCTTGTAGCAATAATCGGTGAATGACAAGTGAAATGGCTTGAGACTGAAGGGTATCATTAATACCATGTAATGAGTCATCAGAGTCCAGGTAACAGCTGGCTGCCAGAAAGAAACACTACACTGCTCCTCACATCTGCACTGATGTGAATGGTTGCGTATACTGATGGTTATTTCTGTGGCCGACTCACAGGTCCTGTTGTGATTTAAATAAACGTTAGATAAAAACATTAAGGAAACCAGGTGATGTGGTGAAAGTGAAATTAGTTTTAAAACTAACAGTGAGGTTTTTGTGTGATCTTAGTTTAATATAATGAGGGAAATGTTGTGTAAAATCTGAAAAATGTGCAAGCACATCTGATATTCTAATCTCCCAACATCAGCTCTGAGTGTACAGGATTGCATCTTCCTCCCTACATGCACTGCTTCCACAAATGTCCACTGATAATTGCTGAAACTAAGCAATGTTATTGAAAGTGCAGACATCAGTAAGAAAACATGTTAACGTAGGTTTTAGGGAAACGCTAAGAGACTGTATCACTTAAAGGAAGTGAAATTTGCGTTTCTGTGAGTGATTCACGTCTCACGTTGGCTATTTTTCTTCCCTCGTCCTACTGTAGGTCTGTGTTGACAACGTGCTGAAGACGATGAAGGAGAATGCCAACAAAGCCAGCAGTATCCTGCTGACTGCAATACCTCAGATTAGTCAGATGGACTGGGCTCAGACAATAAAGACCTTGAAAGTAAGTTGTCAACATTATCATGATTCATTTCCATTCACTAAGTCTCTTGTGAAAGAGGGTCTGTTTATCTTTTAGCGGGCTATCTTGGAATGAGATCTCATTTATATGTCCTCCTCTCTCAGCGAGCTTTAAACTGTTTAAAAAGAATAATCAAACCATCTGGAGCATTAACACTTTCAAAACACCAGCCATTCATCCAGGTGATTCTTAGCATGAGGCCCAAGTGCAGTGGAGGAATGTAACTAAGTACAGTTACTCAAGTACTGTACTTAAGTAAATAATTAAACACGTATTGCACTAAACATACAAGTACTTCAAAACTGTACTTGAGTATTTCCACATATAACTTTAAACTTCTACTTCACAACATTTAAGGGCAAGTGTTGTAATTTTTACTCCATTACATTTAGCTGCCAGATCCTTTTCAGGTTGAGATCTACCAAGAAAAAATATAATCAATTTAAAATAATTATGCATGTTTAGAAATGAAACCACTAGAATATTACGTAGCTAAACTTCAGTAAAATGCTGATCACATAAATGGATCAATAATTATAATAATACAATAATATATTTGGAATATATATGGAAATCTGAGTGGGTCCATTCTGCATAACAAGTATTTTTAAGTTTGATACTTTAAGTACATTTTGATGCTGATATTTTTGTACTTTTACTTTTATTAGTAAAATAATTTTATTACTTTTATCTAGTACTATTTGTACTTAAATAAAGGATCTGAATACTTCTTCCAGCACTGCCCCAGTATGATAAGTGAGCAATAATGCCTCCATCTGGGAGGGTGACTCACACGCTGTCATTGTGCTGTGTTGCACCCTTTGGAAAATAAAACTCAGCGGATTTCATTCTGGATGGAAATCATTGAACATGAAAAACCACCAAAACTGTAATAAATAATAAGGTTTACCTTAGTACCATAGGTGGTAAATATATGTAATGTGAAATTTAGAGTGCACATGTACTGTAGTGTTTTAATGTGGGTACATACTTTTGCAAAAATACATTTTAACATGCATGAAGCAGGTAAGTAATTAATTTCTATTTCCCTCTTGCTTATTGGAAAAGTTTACACCTCAGAAGAAGCTGTCTTATATTTAATTTATTTTATTTGAATCGTGGTAAAGACCACAGCCACATCCGCTTTCATACAACTTTGAAAAACAAAGGGCCTCATTCACCAACTGTTCTTCAGAGGAAGTTTCTTCCCAAAACACAATTACACTTGAACTTTCACAAAGTTTTTGTTCTTCATTAAAAACAGAATCTGCACATTAAAAAGCTCATTTGAATGCTGATATGTTTATGTGAAATAATGGGTTATTGCTTTCTCTAAATATTGTTGCAATAATATTTTTATCATTCAGAATATTTTATAAATAATTTTCAGTATCTAACAGCAGTATGTCTAAATTATATAAGTTCACCTCCATTCACATTCATTATGTTGATTGAGAAGCATGCCAAATAATGGTATTTATAGACCCAAAGTAGGCCTGTTTTTATTTTATTTTTTATTTTAAGAAGAACAATATTAATTGGATTCCTTGGTCAGCCAGCGTGTCTGTCTTTAGTGAGTAATGCAGCAAAAGATAGACAGAAAAGGAGAGAGAGAGAGAGAGGTTGTGACATGCTGCAGATAACCACAGACTGGGACTGAGCCTGAACTCTGCCTCAGTACATGGGACACACACTGCACTGGGTGAACTGCCGTGGCGCCCAGTAGGCTTGTTTTCTGTGTTTTATATCCACTACTGACTATACTAAATATGACAGCTTCTTTAGTGTTCACTTCCTTCAGCAGTACCTTCTTTTCAGAACTATATAAGTTGGTTTTTTATGTTAAGTATCCATTCGTTCGGGCGTTTTTTCTCAACTTTCTTGTTTTTAAGTATTTGTGTGTGCACACATCTCCACAGTCTTATGCCCTTTTTTGGGGACCGACTAGGTATTTACTTATACTAATTAGTGTCAACTGGCACACCCTTGCTAGTTATGAGGATTCATCATTATAAGAACACGGATACAAACAGTTCTGCAGTTGTACGCCTTCATGAATCTGACACACTTTTCTCCACCAGCTGGCAGTAAATAAATGCTGGTAAAATATGCATGCCATTGCTAGATTTTCCTGACTCACCAACAAAAAGACAATGGCAAGTTATTGAGCGGCTGCTAGATTTTGGAAACCACCTTCCACAGTGACCGGTGGACAAAAAAGATTATTTCCAACTTTTCTTAAGAACAAAATACGTATTGGTGAATGAGACCGAGAGTTTTAAATATACCCCCCTTTTTTTCTCTCTAAATATTAATATTGTGTATCTGATATGCATGAGGAAAAAGCTGTTTTGTGTGTTCCTTCTGTTACAGTCAATGGCACAATCTTCAGTAATGTTACCAAAACATTAAGTGGGCAGAAAACGATGAAACAGAGAAGAATCCCAGACCCCACCACACACCGTCATCGCCATGAACAACAGACTCAACACCACCTGTGGATTTGTCATCAGTGAATCACAAGAAAGTGCCTCACATAAATAATGCATGTGCTCTCTTCTCCGGCTGGAATTTCAGTGTTTATTCTCGACTCAAAATGCACCTACACCCCACCCATCCATTTCATACTCAATCACAGGTCAGTGTTTTCCTCTGGAGCACTCATCAGTATCATCACAACATGTTTTGGTACAAAGCCTCTGAAAAGATAACAACGATTTAATGTCTTCTAAAGGTTATACTAGATGTTATTTTTTGTGGATTTATATTTTTTGTGGTCTGTAAACATTTAAAATGTATATATTTGCCTGTAAACCATTTGTGTCTTTATTGCTGTTAATGCAGGATTGAAAATGCTTTGCAAGTGTAGCACATGAGTACTTAGTTACAGCCTTAGTTACAACAGATATAGTACTTTTAAATCTGATGTCTTATCAGATCAAGTCAAATCTTTTTAAATGCCCGGATACACTTTGACTTTGTTCTGTCTTGTTATTAATAATAGGAATGTTTCTATCTTTGATTTGCAGGGCACATTTTTTATATTTTGTGGAATACCTTAGTCTGTATTTGCTCTTCATTTCTTTTCTTTTTTATGTTTCGTGAATCAAAACCCAACAGCACTTCATGTATTAGCATTGGAACGGTACTTTTTAGACACTGACTGCATTTACTGACAATGACATAGATGACAGACATTTTTGCACAATTTTAAATCTTTATAGGAATAATCAACATCTAATGGAATTAGAAATTTTGTTGGATTGCTGGGCCTTTGCTTACCACTCATGTTTGTCATGTTACCTTTCCTTATCTGTATTTGCTGCATCTGTATGTCATCACGCTGCACAGTAGCTAAAATACTTGATACCTTGTATTTTCTCTTTGTTGGCTTATCTCTATGATATGAATGCTAAACGCAGCATAAATTAGCTCAATAAAAACTTTGGAGATTTGGAGTCATGTTTTAAAGTTGTTAGCAAAACATTAAAATTGTAAAGGAACTTGACCTGATTAAAATGTGTCTTCTGTTCATCAGTAGATTTTTTTGTGTGAGTGTTTGGAGCTACCGGCTGCTAAGATGTCTGTCTTTATAATAAAGTGGAACTAGATGCTACATCTTGTGCTCAACACCTACCAAAAAATAAAGAAATAACTCAGAAACCCAGCAAATCACACCCAAACGAACAAGACTGATAAATAATGAGACATTTTTATTTTAGAATTTTTGGGTGGACTGTCCCTTTAAGATTTTTTCTTCAGTTTCACAAGCTCATTTAATATACAGGGTGTAATTCTCATTAATCAGTGCTATAAAAGGCTAGTGTGCACAAAAGGAAAAGGTAAAGGATACAATTTGCTTTAATAGCCTCTTGAATTAAGAGTTCAGATTTAAATTTCTGGTCTTTAAATTATTTTGCAAATAATTTCACTCAACAATTTCAACTTTAAAACAACCTAAAACCTCCTGTTATGAACATTTACTGCTGAGAAAAAAAACTGTTTGCAGTGTTAAATTATAATGCTGTATACCGAACGTGTGGACGGTCCAAGGGACAGAACGGTGTCATTTATGTCCTCTGTGGTTTTGGGGATTTTTTCTATGTGTTCTCAAACCAAGTCATAAAAAAAAAAACTGCAGGCTAATGTTTAACTCGCCAAAACGCAGATGCATGGTTTAGTCATGTTTGTGAATTCACGTTATTTGCTCTCCTTTTCCTGTTTCTCTTGCTTTGTACTTCAGGTGCAACTTGCCGCCCCTAAACTAATTAAAACTTCATTAAACGTAAATAAATAAATGATTGTATTAGCATTGATCCTATTATCGTGTTTTAGTCTCCTGAGGCCAGAGCTAATGATATGATCATGAGCCTGTAGCCTTATATTTAGCAGGCATTGTAAGATAAAACATTTTCAAACCTGATCTCTCTCTCTAAAGTCAATATTAAAATCCTGTTTAGCAAAAGCAAATTCAATGGAAAGTCAGCTAACGTATAAATGTTCGCCCAGGGTGATATAATGCGGCTCTGCCAATTCAAACAACGTTAAACTCCCAACTGAATTCATACGCAAGTGGGCTAACCACCGATTGAGGTTTTTTCTTCTTCTTCAAATTCTCTGGTACTTTAATTACTCTATTTATTTATTTTTTACTTCTACTCTTTAAAATGTGCTTCATGCCTGAGAACACTTTGAATATTTTTTATTAAAGTGCATCATTTGTACAAACAGGAAGTAGCACGCAAAGTGTCTGCAGAATAAAGATAATGCTTACATAATAATGCATCAGTTAGACACTAATGTTCAATGTGCAAAACATTTTGAATGGCTTTGGTTAAATATTTGACATGAAAATATATTAAAATACAGTAACCTCATAGGTCATGGTTTATGATAAAAACCCACCAATAATCATATTCTAAAAACTGGACAAATATTGAACGGTATCCCATATAAAGTGGGATTCCTTATACAGGAGGCTAATCGGAATATTGTAAATTATTGTATTAATGTTGCTGTAAACTGAACATCCACGAATAGCCAGGCTTTATATTTCTTAAAATATTACGTTATTTGTCATAACAGCGACCCTGCGCCTCTTGTTAACCCAGATTTCGTTAAAAAA
>CAFUXE010000782.1:289574-315282 GCA_903364295.1 Serranus cabrilla | reverse complement strand
AAAAACGATGCACATCAGCAGAAAATACCAGAAAAATAAATAAATGTTTTACAGCAAAACAGTCCATGCGTGGTTTAGGCTGCAGGCCCTGTCAGGCCCATTTCCTCATAGTCCCCATTAGAAAAAAAAGAAAAAGAAAAATCACAGTGAGAAGTATCTTACAGAGACTGCAGAAAATCGACCACTTCTTTATGGTCGTTGTCTTTGGCCAAGTCGATTGGCAGATTGTTTTTATTGTCCCTGGCCTGCGGGTCAGCCTGATACTGCACCAACAGCCGCACAGTGTCCAGAAAGCCCGTCCGGGCTGCGTCATGCAGCGGGGTGGTCCCGGTGCTACCGTCCGCCACGTTGGGATCCGCTCCGTGGTTCAATAACACCCGAGCCACCGACGTGCTGCCCATCATCATCACCTGATAAGAATATAACCCGGAGTTAGACTCTAAATGATTTGATTGCGCCTATAAAAACATAAAAAATGCATCCATTTATACCCCACAAGAAGGGCAGCAAGAACCAGAGTATGGACTTCTACCTGCAATTTAATAAAATCACACTGCCCAAATATATTCTTAATTTCCACACACATATTTTATCAACCAGATTTGGAAATATATGTGGCAAAATTAAATTCAAGGGCCTGATAATTAAGAGCTTTGTGAACTGACGCTCGAGGTAATATACTTGTAAGATGACGTATTGTTGTAGCCTATACAATTAAATTCATCTGAACTCATGTTTGAGTGGAAATGGGTATGATGAGCCACTGAAAGCACATTTAATGCACCAAAACAAAACAAGAAGATAATGAAACACCGTCTGCATTGATCTGTGCTCTTCAGTTTCGTTTTCTTTCATTTTAAAGAGAAATTATATTCTGGTAATACTGGTTGTCTATAAAATATGTTCTTATGACAATTCGGCTCATGTGTTGCTGTAGCAGCATACCTGATATATTAAGAGCAAGGCCTTAACCCTAAACCAGAGTCCCACGTAGATTAGACTTATTTTAGTTGGAATTAGGAAGTGAGTTATGAAGAGCTGCGCGTTGTTATGATAAAAATATGTCCTACTTTGAACGCAACATAATGCTCTATAGGCTGTTAAACTTGTCTTCAACTACACAGCTGTACTGTTTTGAGCCGACTTCAAAACAATCCAGCGCCCAAAAAATAAAAATAAAAAGCATAAAGATATTCAGTATATCGGTTGTAACTCGCGCTGAAGCTAAATGCTCCATACAAACTTATAGTTGTATTAAGCTAGATGATTAAGTCTCCTACATTATCTCGATAGAAAAGCTGGGTAGTGTTTTAGTTGACACTGTTGATCACAAAGACTAACGCGACTGCTTGCGCGTCATTTTTTGAGGTGCGTTCAGTATGCTAAATAAAGAAAAAAATGTTTTTAATAGACTAGTTGGAAAGTTATCGTGACATGGAAATACTGATCGTCATTTATTATATAGGTTTCACGGAAACGCCTTATAGTGCGAAAAATATTTTTTAAAACGAGTGATAATAAGGCGCCTATTGTGACACTGACCTGCAGAGCGGTCCGTCCAAAACAGTTTACCCCGTTAACTTGAGCTCCTGCCCGCAGGAGATCCTCCACATCTGCCGTGTTCCCCTTCGCTGCGGCTGTCGTCAGATCATCCTCCATGTCCAGTAAAAATCTGCAGCGATAATGTCCGTTGAAGTGTCACTTAGTCGTTTTGACAGGTAAGTTAGTCCGATGGTGACTATTTGAGGAACAACAGCGGCTCCAAAACACACCAGAAAGCGCGTGTCGAATAAATTACGGCCCCGTTTTAATGTGAGGCGGGTTGGTCTCCAACCGTCCCCGACTCGTCAGCTGGTCCGGTCCGCAGGTTGTTTCTCTCGGTCGGATGAGTAAACCGTGCATCTCCTGCCCAGAGATCGCTCGGTGTGTGTCTGGACAAGCCTGGTGTTTTGAATGGGTGACGTCACTGTTGTTACTGCAGTGGGAGCTGCAGCGATCTTGCGCATGCGCATGTTTTGACAGCAGACGCAGCTTTTTTCCTTCTGCTCCTCCTTGACTGTTAGATGATGGGAAACGAACTTCTGTCGATGGAATTTGAAATTCTCAACAAAATTAAATAGTTTATTTATCAGTCTCAGCTATTCCATTTGATAAAGCTCGGGAGCTTTCAATCATATAGAATTATTTGTCATGAAACTGTAACTTAGATGTTCAAATTTACATTGTTTTCCTTTTCTAACTTGAATGCAACCTTAAAGAGGAACTACACCCATTTTCAAAATCCATACATGTTATTGTTATGGCCTTGTGATGTGGAGTGTAGAGCTGCTCCACAGATAATGACATTGAGAGCACCCAGGGGAATGTTTTCTCTTTCTAAACTAAGAATGCAATGGAGTAAAAAAATAGAATTTGAATTATTCAAATTCCTTGACTAAAACAAAACTAAAATTATGTGGGTCCGTGAAATCAGTCTTCCTTGTATTGTCTATGGGGCAGCTCCGGATCTCACCATTTTGGGACTTACTTCCTTGATTTCTGGCTTTTAGAGTGACAATTATTGATTAAACTCTCTCATAGGCCATGAAGAAAACATAATGTAATTCTTAATTGATGAGGAATCCCCCTTAAACAAGCATTTGTACCAAAATTCCACATGGGCATACTTTAAAAAAGTATTAATCAGCTTTTAATGATCAGTTATCAAGTCAGTTATTAGAAAATTTCCATGTTGATACCCAACTTAGTTTATAGATACCAAATACTTGTTGTGCTCCTTGTCGTTTCTGAGATACAGCCATTTTCTTATTATTGCATGTTTAGTCTGCAGGAACATGGGACTAAAGTTTTTTCCTAAAATGCAATGGAGTCTGTTGCAAAAACAGTCATCCATTGTGCTCAATAGATGAAGAAAATCTGTTTTCATACTTGGATTCAGGCATGCCCTGACAACTAATCCAACAAAGGAAATACAAAATTTCAGTTGTGGGCACAAATGAATTAAAGTTTTCATGAATACATTTCTATGCCAGCTGAATTTATCCCCATCAGCTGATCACATAATAGGACCCAAATCCCCAAAACAGCTTGGGGTGTGCTTACAAAGTAAATAAAATTGAAGAGTAAAGGGATCAATGTTTTTATTTATTTATTTTATAAAGGCAGGGACAAGATCTGCCCTGCCCCTATTACTGGCTGTTGGACCATAAACAGCAATGCATAAAAACAAATGCTACAAAAGAAAAACAGAAATAAAACTCACGTGCCAAACAAACAAATCATTGCTAGGAGCATGTTGTAGACCAACCTAAGGCCTGATTGACCAAAAGTATAGGCATCCTTTTCGCTGTGTTTGTATTACTAAATCAATGTGAATATGATTTTATTTCTTGAGACGTCACTGGTTTATTCTGGCCAATCAAAAGTCTGGAAAATCAGTGTGGGCGGGATTTGACCTTTTCACCTTTGCGTGTGTAAAGTTTGTGTGCGGCGTGCCACGCTGTCTTTGAGTGTTTTGAGGAATTGTTTAAAAATATTCAGACTTTCCTTTGAAATGGAAAGCAAGCTTCTAAGTTATATAAATAACACGTCGAAGCAGATATCTACGGCAAGATATTTAAAGAAAAGACGGCCGGTGTGGGAAGCTGCAGCCGAGGAGAAAAGTGAGAATTTTGGTGAACTAGCTTAAATGAAGCTAAAACAGCATTGGTACGGACCGCCACCATCACGACCACAGCATCTCAGGCAAACTCAGGGATTTGAACTGTTGCCCTCGAGACAATTTGTTGAATATGAATTCACTCCTAAGTGTCATTGCCAAACTCTCTGTGACATCTTGCAGTGTGAAGAGACGATATTCCCCGACAAACAGGATTAAAACGCTTCTCCGGTCATCAAAGAGCAACACTTGTCTTTACAGCTTGATTTATCCGGATTATAATGAAGTCATCTCCATATTCAACTCCAAGCCACACCGCCGGGGCCTCGTGGAGGGCAGCGTCTCTACCACCAGCCACCCACGGTAAGACACACTCGTACTGTAACGTTGTTATTTATAACTAGGTGTTGGCTTTAAAGCGGTAAAGTCAGTCTATTTGCACGAGGATGTGAAACAGCATGCTTAATGGTGTTTATTTGAGTTTTCCTTTGGCTTTATTGTTAAGACCTGCACATATCAGCTGTCATGTTATCACAGCTACACCCCATCCAAATGCATGTCAGAGCCCACGAGGAAGCCTTCTGATCTGGTATGAATATTGATAAGTGAAAAAAAATGGGATACAGATTTTCTCAGATATTTAAGAAAGTCCTAGTATAAGGTTTCATAACATTTAAGTACTCTGAAGTGAATATGCCTGTAATGAAACCTCATGATCTAGTATAAATATTGCTTTTGATAACAATTCTACACGTTTGCTTATGTTGGGTTCATACTGTATACCAAGTTATGATATATTTTTATTAGTTGATCATCTGTTTTGTATATATAAAAAATACATTTCAAAGTAGTTGTAGCTGTCAAATAAATAGAGTGAGGTAAAAAGTATGCACATTTCCTCAGAAAATTTAAGAAAGTAAAAGAAAGATGAACCTTTTAGAATCTGGTGTAAATATTGATAAGTAAAATAAATAAATACATTTATTTTACTTTTTTATGTTGGCACCTCAGTACATTTGGAATAGCAGGATGATCATGGAAAATGTACACTGCCAGACAAACCAGAATACTGATTTTATTTTATATTTCTTCCTGTGTCCCTGCTGTGTGCATGGATTGTAATAAAGCACCCTGGTCATGATAGCTGTGCTTTAGTGGTTGGAGCTCTGGGACTTCAAAGCACTTGTATGGTTTTCTCTGTCAGTAATCTCTGTATCGGCTCTTAAATCCCTGAAACATACAAATAAGAAATAAAAGAAATGACACAGACTCAGTTTTAGGTCAGCTGTGCCAAACTCAAACATGCAAAAAAATAATATTGGTTTAGTTTTTGCCGAGCGGACAAAAATAGATTTTTTAGAACAGGGTGCGGTTTATGACAGCCGATTTGTGTTAACAGAGTAGTGTACCAAATGCATAATTTCATTAGAGGCCATTCACAAAATGATTGGGATGCCTCCATGATTGTAAAGACGGCAGCTATTGTGTGAGAAAACAGCCATTTCTACATCTGTTAATGTCTGAGAAATGTAGAAACAAATGCAGTAATTGTGTGCCTTAATAATTGAAACTGCCAACAAGTCATAATGAAACTATAATGCTTCTCTGTTTAACCTGCTTAACCACTGCCGTGCATCAGGAATTTTCTTTTGAATGATTTCCAATAATTACACGTGATGTAGAGACAACCACACAAACACTGTGTGCGAGGCTTCTGCTCAGAATGTGACCTGTAATTGTTTAGTAAATTAAATGTATGTTATGTGAGGTGAGGATGGATATAGAGGCTGTTTGTCCCAGAGAATTGAAAAGATTATTGCATACAGTTTTTAAACCTGTGGTGTATCGGGGATCTTCAGACCTTCATGAACACATGCAGCCCACCACCAAAAATGAAAGGCATACTTTCTTTTTATTTAAAAAAAAATCAACAAAATTACGTAATTTATCATAGCAGGAATCTGTAAAACCAGAAATTGTTATCAGATTTTCAAAATTCCGACAGTCCTTGAACGGATCATGTGTGACAAACACTTTCGGCAGGAAAAATAATAACATCTCAACCTAATATAGTGATAGTTCCTCAAAATCACTTTGTTCTACATGTCTCATTTAAAGTTTTGCCGAAAAGAAACCATTTGCTCTAACCACAATCTGTAAAAAGTGTTAAATTCTGTGCTCCTCAGCACAACTAGGAAGTAATGAATGTCTCGGCTGAGACCAACAATCACATGACGGAAATTCAGCAAACATCGACTGAACTGCAGGCTATTTACAATAACTTACTGAAGAAATTCCACTTCTGTTAATTCTTTTTTTTTTATGATTTAAGGCATTACAACGGTCTTACAAAAGACGTTTGTGACTTCTCCTTACTAAATAACTTTTTCTATAGAGGTGCAGGACTTGCATAATGCAATAAAAGATAGGTTACTGTGTGTACATTGTGATGGGAGTAAAAAGAAAAAGCCTCGAAACTGCTTTGGATGCAAAGGGTTAAATTGCATTTGAATGGAGTTCTCTGTTGAGGTTCGGTTTGACTCATGTCCTGATAAGACACTAGTCTGGTCCTTCCTGCACTGTTTGCTGTAATTGTTTAGTAAATGAAATGTGTGTTGTGTGAGGTGAGGATGGATATAAAGGCTGTTTGTCATAGATTCAAACCTGCGCCGGCTTGCATACAGTATGGCTAGCCTGTGTTCACCCCGCGTGGGCAGTGCTGGTGTGGCGTCTGCTGCTGGGAAGTGTCAGTCTTATTTTGTCATAACAAAGTGCACTGAGACAAAAAAATGCCAATCAACGTTTAGTTTCCAAGGAATAGTCTGACACATACACACACACACAGTCTAATAATTGTATGACTATTGGAATTATGTTGTTGATTATTCAGCAGAGTTGTGGGCAGCTGAGTACTTCCTGATTTCATTCTTTGTATGAATAATCTCGAGCGATGCTACATTCAGAGTGACACGTAATGGCACAAATAATGAGCTGTCACTTCAGCAGGTTATCAGCCACCATTCTAAGCCTTAATTATTACATGTAATCAGAGCAATAAACTATGAATCTCCTGTAGATGTAGAAGCACAACCTAGTTTTGACACTGGAAATGAAGCTCCCTATTTATTTTTATTTTTTTAAATAATTTTTAAACAGTGTTGGGAGCAGAAATCAGATCCCTCACTTACATAAAGTAAGTCATACCACAGTGTAGAAATACTATTACCAGTAAAATTTCACCAAAATATTTTAAATATTTTTAAATATAATTAGAAAATGTAATTTAATCATTATATTTAAAAAAAATATATAATTTCTTAACATGTTTTAAAAATGTAATTTATTTTTCATTATGCAGCAGCATTTTTGTTGAATTATTATAATTAATACTGATGCACAACTGCTCGAAAAACATGGTAATCTAGCAAATATGGAGATGATATTTTCTTTAGTCGATCATCTGTCTTTATAGTAATTGTCGCTGTTAAATAAATGTAGTGGGGCAGAAATTATCCAAACTTTCTTTAAAAATGTAAGAAAGTAAAATGTAGCATGCAATTTAAGTACTCAGAAGTGTATGTGTGTGAGCAATGAAATGATGCAAATGATTATTGATTATCACATGACTTCCCAGTTCACCAGCAGCATGTTGTTTTGATTGTCTGCAGCTCCAGGAGTGTTTGGTCATACAGCGTACTGAAGTGGGCATGGCAGTGTGGCTGTGTGTCAATAGCCTTAATTCTCTGTTTATCTGTGTGAATGTGAGCAGACCTGTGTGGAATGTGTGTTCATCTCTGGGTTTGCAGCCTGTAGTGATGGAGCCTGAGTGTGGGTGGAGGTGTGTAGGCCTGGAAGTCCCCGTGGGTTCACGCGCATGTGTGTCTGCGCATTTCTCTGTGTGTGTGTATGTGTCTGGTGTGGAAAAGAAAAGGGCACTGTCAATGATTACAGACGTTATGGCTTATGCCTTTTATGTTTTGTTTAAAGTATAGAAAAATAAACAGATCACTGTTTTACGCAGTGAAAGAAAGGGACTCTGAAGGGGACAATTAAAGCTCGCTTTTAATAACAAGGCCATCATCAAACATGTCCTACTCGGCGGTTTTTCTTTTGGGCTTGACTGTATGACATCAGTGCATTCGGAACGTTCTTTGGTCAGAAAAAATGCTTTAGTCCTCCTCTTCATCGCTAAATTTAGCAGCTTAGTTTGAAAAAGCGTGGTCAGTAGTGATGTGGGCATCATTGTAATCTGTCAGAGCTTTAATATGGTGTTACTCACAGAACCTCCTCAGAGTTACATACCTCAGACGGCTGCTCGGCATTCTGATGTTATGGCATGTGGCGTCTTAAAATGAATAAATTCAACCTCTACCCTGATTCGGTATTTCCGTTTTTTTATAATTTTTTATTACTTATCATTCACACTTCATTCTCGAACCATGCTTACTTACGCTGCAGTGCAGTCCAAACCGCTGTCCCCGACAGCCGAGAAGGGGAATACCTATGCTCCGATTCCTGACGAGTGATTCATTTGAAATCCCCCTTTTATAACTCGTTTAAAATGGTTTTATTGTTTGCCCGTTTGATTGCTGATAAACTTGGCATTTCACATTAATACTTGAATTACATGCATTGACACTAAATCTTGACATGGTTGAAATGCCAACATTCATTTTTTTCCTACTTCTGTTTACTCTGTCTCTGTCATTTCCACATCAAAGAGTGGACTCGTGTGTACAGAAAATATCTTTCATGTGAAGCACATTTAGTAGTTAATAGTGTGTTTAAATGTAATTTTTCAGCTGTATGTAAACAAATATATGTGAAGTATGTCAATAACTTCATACTTGGGTTTTTACCCCCTATCCAGTTATATCAGCAGACACTATGGTGCTAATAGCTTTGTGGAGACACACTTCTACTGATAGCTTCTCATTGCTGGTCAGCAATTCTACACAATATGTGGTATTTCACAATGCTGTTATAAGTAGAGGCTCAACCCTGCTTACACACTGGACTTTGACTTTTATTTATTTATTTCATCTGCCTGATGTCATATGTGTTTTAACTGACACTTCCCAGAGAATTAAAAAGATTATTGCAAACTGTTTTTAAACCTGTGGTGTATCAGGGATCTTCATACCTCTGGTTGACCCTCTGAACTCATACAACCCACCACTGGGAATGAAAGGCATGCATTCCTTTTTTTAAAAATCACCAAAATTACAGTATTTATCATACCCAAAAACTGTAAAAACAGAATTCATTATCAGATTTTCAAAATTCCTACGGTCCTTGAACGAATCATGTGTGGCAAACACTTTCGCCTGGAAAAATGATCGAATCTAAACCTAAAATAGTATTAGTTCATCAAAATCACTTGATTCTATACGTCTCATTTAATAATTCGCCAAAAATAAACGGTTCGTGATAACCACATTCTGTAAAAAACATTAAATTCTGTGCTCCTCGGTACAACTAGGAAGTAATGAATGTCTCTGCTGAGACCAACAATCACATGACAGAAATTCAGCAAACATCGACTGAACTGCAGGCTATTTTAAATAACTAACCGAAGAAATTCCTCTTGGCGTTTATTCTTTTTTTTTTTTTATGATTTATGGCATTAAAACTGTGTTAGCCTGCACAAAAGACATTTGTGACTTCTTCCTTCTAAAAAACCGTTTCGATAGAGGTGCAGGACTTACATCATGCAGTAAAAAATTAGGTCACAGTGTATAAAATGTGATGGGAGTAAAAAAAAAACAAAAAGCTTTGAAACTGCTTGGGGTGCACAAGGTTAAATTGCACAACATTTCAATGGAGTTCTCTGTTGAGGTTCGGTTTGACTCATGTCCCGATAAGACCTTCACACTGGTCTAGTCTCTGCTGCACTATTTGCAGACTGCACATTACATCAAAGGCACATCACAGACCGCGACTTAGGTTAAACACACACAATCCAGTATACTGTATTGCTGATAAAGCCTTTGTTATGATGGCATTTTTTGCTTTGAAGTCCTCCTGTCAGAACACTTTCCAAAGGGAAGGCTTTGTTTCATACTTGAGGTTACTTTTTAAGACGCACATAATCGATCCATTCATTCAGTCATAATACGCAGTGAGCCTTAAATACTTCCTTCTTCACTCATCTTGTGCATTTGCCAAAATACAGCTGATAGCGATATGTGGAACAAGAATTTATTTGTTTATGGTATCTTTTTCTCAATAATTTATATTTCTAAAGCAGTGTTATTCTCAATCTAATAGTCGTAGTAGGATGCAATCAATGTATCTTTGAGGAAGTGGCCTCACAAATGTAGGTCAGTGAGAGCTTTGTCCCATTTTTTGGAAGCGAATTTGACCTTGGCATGGCGTCTTGAAACTCAACCAGGATGTGTTTGATCGTTTGGCAAAAGTGACACATTTCTACCAGATACCGGATCACAGAGGGCTCATACTGTCGTGTAAAAGATAATTTACAAGCTGATGCGACCTCCTTATATTTAATAGTCACACCACAGTGTGTATTAGATTAAAAGGCCTCCTGGCAAATCAATCTCTAACCAGACTGGGCTCATTCTGCGAAACAACTTCTAAATATAAATGTGGTTATCTACCCTGCAGTGTGCTATTTTCTGTTCGTGATACATTTCATTCTAATTTAGGCTGCTTAAATCTAAATAGGAGATTCGTCCCAAGCTTTACTTTTTGTCACAAGACAATTTAGAGCAATGCTTGCATACTTTATGGCAAATCAGCTTGAAAATTCAGTGTATGCTGATGGTAAATGACAGTGACATATTTAATATCCACTGTAGGTTGGCGCAATTATTGTTGTGTTTATAGATATTTTTCTGCTTCTATTGCGGTGTTCAATTAAGCACCAAATGTCAAGCACAGTGGAAGGGGAGTATCTGTTATCTTGGAAAATGCTGAATCATACTCTTGTGGTAACTGAAGTGGTTTCATGTTTTTCTGTGAAAACCAATGAACAAGTTCTCACGAATTTGATGCAGGATGATGGCGTGACACTGCGCTTACTGTCACTACAAATGTGTTTTCACTTCAAGCAAAAGTCTGTTTTGTTTTCTACGAAATCTCATGGCACCTTTTGACATGGTTTCTGGTCTCTTAAAGGAATAGTTCACAAAATGAACATTTATATATCACACCTTGAATTATTGAAGGGCATTTTGTTTTATTTGCACATCTTAAAAGTTAACAGAAAATGTTTTATGTATTACAGCTAAAAAAACTATATTTTAGTTTGTTTATAATCTCTCAAATGACTCATGCAGCGTAATATGTTCAGTAATTTCCAAATATATACAAAATGCATTTTTGCGAAAACCTTGCGAGAGTTGTGAGAGTTGTGCACTGATGTTTTGATATCATTTTCTGCCCCCATTCACTTCACTTCATCAAGGAATTTCTCTAATTTCAGATTCCTCGTTTAACCTGAAAGAATGCAAGAAAAACAACAATTTTTAAAGAATTTACAGTAACACAGGATGACTAATTTGGAAGTGAAGTAGTCCTTTAAGTATGTAAAAGGCATTGACATTCATGCACATGTTCGTATATAGTCTAAATATCCATACATTTAATGCTTGCTGTCAAACACAGTCAGCACAGTACACCCCAGTGTTTCAGATTGTGTCTGGTGAACTAGAGTGGCTGCTGAGTGTAATGTGTGCCACCCTTGGTCCCATTTCATCACACACACAACATCAATAAGCTGTTTGTGAGTGTGTCAGAGGCATATAAGGCCACAGATTTTCTAGGACTCGGCTGCAGACGGAGAGCAGAGCGTGGAGGGAGGGAGGGAGGGAGGGAGGGAGGGAGGTAGCTGAGAGCACTCAGGCTTTTCTTCCACTGCCGTTTTTTGTGTTGTGCCAGTCACATGCACACGGAGCAGCCACCGCCCACATATGGCCGTCTGCAGCCACTGGGTCACCTCCATACTCATGCTGAAATAGATAGACACACGGAAAGTATGAGACAGAAAAAAGGGAAATAATTAAGAGTAAAAACAAGAAGTCTGTCTGGGGTCAGAGTTCAGATACATGTTAATGATATTGACCACATTTTAGTTCCTGTATTCTGTCTGGAGATATGAAAACGCACTGTATAGTCGGTTTACGGCTGTTTATTTTTCCAGGATGTGGACAGGATGAAAACACACTGGGTAATAAAAGCAGCGTTTGAGTACTTCCAAGGTTGGATAATGATTAACACGGAGGTGACATCATTCCTCCTTATTATGACAGTGATTACAGGCAGCACCTTAAGAGTCGCTCACACACACAAAACCACCAGTTATATGCATGTTTATGAGCTAATGGAGGCATTTTGTTTGGTCTTTTTCATATTTCGTCAGTGTAAATGTATTCAGTATTTTGTACTTTTTGTATTTTTTATACTTGTGGTGATACAACAAGACTCACTGACTCTGGCAGGGTGTTAGTTGTGGCCTTGCTTTAGGTCAGTTTTAGTGCTAGTTGATAAGCAGGACAGCACCAGGGAGAAGAGTTGAAAAAGAAGTTTCACTTTGTTACCTGAATACTTTGATATCAATTGATTAATTCTTTAGTAAGACATACTTATAGGTTATAATTTTGTGTTAGATACACAATACAGAGATGTTAAAACCAAGCAGCTTGGATGTAAATAGCAGAAGTTGGAATAAGCCTTTTCTTCCACTGATGTACCGTTACATCAGATCAGCTCTTCCTCTCCATGAGTTCCGGCCAAAGCCAGTCATGTCCGCTCTCAGAGGTGTGTGGGTGGCCAGCATACTTTCATGCTCAGTTAAGAAACAGCATAATTGAAATGTCTGGCGTTTGTATCACAGGAAGATTTGTTAGAAGATTCCTGGAGGACTGCATGTACATGGGTGATTAGGAAAATTCTTCAGAATTTTGCAGTTCTTGTGTTTTCTGTCATACTTCCACCACTTATTACCGTTATAAAAGGACAGCCAGTGTGTTGTATTATTTACAGAACAGAGCATTGAGGGAAGACGATATGCAGCTTCGGTAAAAGGTGAGATCCAGCAGTGTGTCAGCTCTGTCCTCAGGGTGTGGTCAGTCCGTTCTCCTCTTTAGTTTTTCTCGCCAAAAGAATTGGGAGTCTCCTCATTCACTGATGGACTGTGAAGTTGGTGAGGTAAACCAATAAAGTTTCTATTTTTCTCCACTCTGTGAATCCCGTCCACATAAACTCAGCTTCCCCGGATAAACCCAGTTGTGCTCACACTGCGCTGCTGTATGCTGGCTTCCTGTGTGTTTGCCATTGGTGGAATGGGTGCGGGGGCGTCAACTGAATGGATTTGAGACGATTACTCAGAGGAGATACAGTGTGGTGCGATCCGGATGAACCTATCAACCTAAAAATGTTATTGTATACGCAGGAACTGACGGCGGAAGATTAAGAAAGGGCCTGACAAAGGTTTTAAGGTTGTCACGATATCCAAAGAAGATCTTTTGATACCACAGCAAAAAGCCACAAAATTGGATATTTTTTCTTTTTTTTAAACAACCTGCACACATTTCTGGCACAGTAATTAACAAGCCACACATTGTTACTAAGCCACAGGCCAAGATGAGGCAGAAAGCTCAGGAAGAAAGAATATTCACGTTAACCCCTTTGGTTAACTTCCAGCGGCACGCAGACATTTTTGCTGACTTTATTGTTCCAGAGCTGTGGGCTGTAGTTGACTCAGTCTTAAAGCTGCTGGTAAGATAATGGCATCATATGCAACTAGAAGATCTCATTCCATTGGTGTCATGATATCTTGTTAGGAATGTGCTGAAATTACAATCCTTTGGCCATGAGTCTCCCCTTTAGAGAGCGCCTACTTTATGATCATACCATGCAGTTTTCTCAGGTAGTACAAATGTGTTATTTTCACCTATTTATTTGAATATATCTGCATACCAAGAACGCAAAGAACATGAAGGGGATGTTTAGCTTTCCTACGTGTATTGACAATTAGGGGTTTTCTCAGCCATTTACACAACAGAAGTGTTCCCTATACATTTGCCGAAAAATTTGAATCTTGTAGAAATCTCCAAAGTTTTTTAAAACCATTTTCCTATGAAATTCCTCAAGGCCTAGGTGTCTAGATGTGATATTGTGAAATATATATTTTTTTCAATTTCAATTTTTTCTCAATTCTTATGTAAAATCAACCGTGCAAAATTTAGCACCAAGTCTGTGTAACAAATGGTATTCAACCAAAACTTGCTGAAACAACTCATGAGACATATTTGAACTTTATATAATTGAATCATAATATTCCAAACCCTTATGCACTCATCATTTTATTTAGTTGATCAATTGATACATAATGAATATATATTATATATACAGATTACTGACTAAAACTTGACACAGTGCTGAGCTGCATCTCAAATTAATCTCCAAGTTTTAGCACTTTAATGTGACATCTACTGTCGACCTGATATCTCCCCCTAAATATCCCCTGTCCACCCACTCCCCGATAAAAAAAGGTGGTGAACACTAAGGGGGGAATGTTTTATTGTGACTTCTGAAAACCCATTTGTGTTTAAAGGTAATCATGATATATTGAAGTGAAGAGAAAATGAAACCTACCTGAATAACGTCACATGATAAGCCACTGTTGAGTCCAGTGATCATCTATGATATGATAAGTTTCATGCTGACAACTCATCTTAATGACTGACCTTTGCTTTTTGATAAGACTTTAATTGCTATAAAATGTCCTTACGTGGCAGTTATCACATTTTAAATGGCACTCATCTTTATGATTATTATTTTACCATCACCTTCACCTTTACTTGTTTTGCCTAAGCTAAATCTTTTTTTAAATGTACCACTTTACTGTAGTTTAATTTGCACCTATTTATCATTTCACCACCAGGGGGCACAATTGATTCTAAATTAAACCAAGGCCATCTGATGGATTTGTAGTGAAATGTTGCCTTTTTACACTTGTGTGGATATACTTACAGTTTTGTGATAAATATAAATGGGTTAAGGGCTAATTATGATGTTTTAAGTAGAAGTAGGAGACATTTTTATCATAAAATAATCTCCAGCTGAATATATTTTTAAGTCAAACTGACAAATCGCACTTACACATAAGGTTTGCAATATACTCTCCGAAGGCTTTTTAAAAACTGAACATGATTATCTGACTGTAAGCTACGAAGATTCTTTTTACATTTGCATCTCTCGGCCTCTTGACTCATTTTGTCTCAGTGAATAAAGAAGTTATTTCCTGTCAAAATGAACTGCTGCCAGTGAGCAGCCATCAAGAGAAATGTAAGATTATTGGGTCCAAATGTTGGATGTTGAAGTCAGCAGAGAGGAGATAGAGGCTGCGGCCGTGCAGTTTTGAGCTGCTCTCAGACAGATAATGTGTGTAGTCACCCGCCCTCTCCCCCCTCCTCTCTGCCTCCCACATCAACACCATCCCTCCGGGCAATATGAGACGTCAGGGAGAGCAGAGGGGTGAAACTGGAGAGATGGCGCAGTCACTGGCCCATGTAATAGAACGATAGACGAGTGTGCTGGCGTGGACATGCACACACACACACGTGCACACACACAAACATAAACATGCACACTGACATTTGCAAGTTACATGTGAATATGCTGAGAGGTTTGATTTGGGAGTGTTTAGACAGAGTGTTTAGTACCCAGCAGTCCGGCATTAATCCTCGCAGCAATTGCATTTTTTCTTTTAGTACTTCTTACAGTACTTTGTGTGGTTCGCCATGCATAATTAAATTTTAGGGTTCATTTTGTTCTCATAAAATAACTTTTCAGACTATGAAGTGCTCATAAAGATAAAACAAGTGCGCGGCAACTAATGACTTTATTTTGGTCACTTGATTTTTTATTAATCTTTATTGTTAATCTAGTCTAGAAAACATTTCTAAAAATTCCGATAATTTTTTCCCAGAGCTCAAGGTGACGTGTTCCTGTGGGCTGTTTGTCAACCAACAGTCCAAAATAAAAAAATAATCAATGTAGAGAAAAGGAGCAAATCCTTGGGTTTAAGAAGCTGGAACCAGGAAATGTTTGCAATTACAAATGACGTCAGTGATGAATCAGTCATCAGAAAAGTTGACATTTGAATCATCACCACGACACTCAAATTATCTTGTCCATTAGCAAGAAATCTCATGTCTATCATATATATATATATATATATATATATATTTTTGTTGCAAAATCAAAAAACAAGTTGAACGGTGTCACCTCAGTATGTTCCTCATTGGGACGACGCGTCACCTGATCTTTGCTTTTAGAGCAAAGCAGGACCGAACAATCGATGTGCTGTTTGGCTAACGTGGAGCACAGAGAATACAAAAAAGACTTTTGCATGTGGTTATTTCATATAAACAATTTTTTTTTTTTTTTTTTCTATTTACTTTTTCATTTTTTTTTAATCAGAAAACATGTTCTTTCATGATATATATCGTAATCCAGATATGAAATGAGCTATATCAGGATAGAAGATCTTATTTTATTTATTGATGCTACTTGACTCCTGGACGTTGTTGTCAAAAGTAATGTTTTACATAAAGTAAAGGTAAAAGTAAAACATTTTACACTTCTCAGCACAGCTAGATTTTACACCACCGCATGAATGGTGACCTGATACCTTCTGGAACTTTCCGGGATTTGCCTTAACTGATATCTGGGCCAAGACTTCCTCTTCTGTTCACTGGTCTTTGTTAACGGCCCAATTAGCAGCTTAATCAATACTTTTTGTAGGTGTTTTAGGTCCAGGCAACATTTGGCTAATCTATGTACACAAATAACTGCATATAAAGATGGACAAATAATAGTTAAAAAAAAAATCATTGTCAGCTGATAGATGATGGGATCTGACATTTTACCAACTTGGTCTGCATCTTCTGTTACCAAGATCGTGTCCTGTTGTTTATAGAGATTAATAAACAAGTAAAAATATTATTGCTGACTAGAATTAAAAGTATAGGTCTTAAGGAAAGTTAGGGAAGTACATTATGACAAAAAAAGTTAACTAAAATAAATAACCCTTTTGTTCTGAGAAACTCTGTAATACCATCTTTTTCAAACATCTGTGTCTGTATCAGATAGATGATCTAGCAAAATCTTTGTCTTAATGAGTGCTTCAGGTGTAGTACAAGTGTTTCTTGAATGTGTGCATTTATTGAAGTTTAAAAAAAAAAAATCTTTTCCTAACATGAAAACAGCACTTGTGATGCATGAAAAACATATGCCTGCATGGTATACACCAATACAATTTCTATGTACATACTAAAGCTAATCTCAGCACACCATGACCTTTATGGAAATAATCACTTATATGAACACACATCTGTAGTTCTGCAGACAGGCTGCTTAAAGCTGCACAAACATGTATTACATGGGGCTTGTAAATGCAGGGAGGGAACACTTCCCAGCCCCCAGGATGGTAATTTCTCTGTGTTTACAAGTTGCCCAGCAGCTTTAAGCAGCTTCCTGTCATGTGATCTGACTGTCTCCAAGAGGTCTGGACCAAACACCTGTCGTCAGGAAGCGGGGAGCAACTGCAGCATTACCATAGCAAACATGTAAACACAAGCATGAACGCAGGCAGACGGACACACGAGTACAAAGACGCTGTCTGACTGTCCATCTGTTGTCTTTATGTGTCTCTGTCTGCCTCGTAAAAGCGTTCTTTCATCTTATCCAAAACCAGGATCTCATTTGTTAACGCTAAAGTAACCAAAGTTTCAGTTTTAAAATGATACGAATCAGATGGCCGACAGAGCAGCATTCACATGACGATAATGAACAAATGCCACATTGTCTGGCAGCGCATGTGACAGCGAGTCTGCACACAGTCTGAGAGGCAAACAATCACACGAGAAAACCCTCTTGCAGACGGTGAAGAATATGTCATAAATCATTGTTAACTCCTAATTCGATCCCTATTCATTCCTCAACTGTCCACCTGACGACGAGGCCGCTAGATGGCACTGTGCTGACAGCCATTTCCCCCTCTCGGAGCACACTGACCTTATTCCCTATCTATCTAATTACACATTAGACCTGTAATATGCCATTCCACATCCGTGGGTCTCAGATGAATGGTTTCCCCCTCCCTTCCTCTTCTCTTCTCATCTCTCTCTCCTCCTATCCTTCCCTTTTTTCTCCCCCATCTTCACACTGTTCCGGCCAGCTTCCCTCAATTACTGTCACGGGCAGGCCACAACATCGGGGGAGGCTCTGCGTGCGGATTGGAGGGTGGGGTGGGAGAGCAGGGAGGGAGGAGGAGATGTGTATATGGATGTGATGAGAGGAGGAGACAGTTTGTGACATACCGGCGCACGGTATATGTTTACAGGTGTGTTTGTATGTGTGTGGGCATGCGTGGCTGTTTCCGTGCCTGTGTGTTTGTGTGATATGCCCATGGGGCAATTGCTTGCCACACGCCATGGCTGTTGTAGCGACGCCACTGTGACAACAGCAGTTTGACATTTGTGAAGGATAAACATATTCCACTTAGAATGAAGCTATTGCCCTTCACTAGTTGTGGTGAAAAATAAAAAAAAGCTGAAGAATATAATGACACCAGCTGCAATGATTGCAGGCATCAGACTGTATGTTTGGCCACATTCCCTCTGCTGCAGACGCTGTCAAAATCAGGTGGACAACTGTTTGTTTAAGGTGTTTTAATGCAATGCAGTGCACAGATGGATGCTTATAGTTCAACATATGGTTCTAAGATGATGCATAGGGCAAAGTTTTGGAACCTTACTTTTATATTCTAGTTTTCTTTTTCTTTAGTTTGCCATACACTTGACATTTACACTTATTTACTTAAAGGGACAGTTCACCCAAAAATGTTAAAATACATATTGTTTTGGTGTTTTGGAGATATCAGCGGTAGAGATTTCTGTCTTTTTTTTAATAAAATGGCAACAACAGCAGTGACTCTTTCTAGAGATCATGACCTGGTTACCCAAGATTACTCCCAGACCTTGTTGTGAGCAGTTTTTAATGTAGGAACCATAGAAGAAAATAGTTCCCTTAATCACTTTGATTTGCCTTCTTGCAGAAATGTGCTGTATAAATACACTTGCCTTGCGTTTAAGGTATGCTAAATTTGAATGAAAAAACAACAAAGACAAAAATATTCACTTTCAATCATCACTTATGACCCACTAGAAGTGTATGAAAATGTCTGTTCTGGCCCCCTGCATGTTTTTTTTCTTCAGTGTGCCGTGTCTGTCCGTTTCTGGCCGTTAGTCTTTGGTTGTTGAAATAGCAGACACAGGACCTAAAAAACACGCAAATACAGCAAGGCGACATACAATAACTCCAAATGAGAGTGAAACATCACGTTGTATAAACCATCATAAAGTAAACTTCTTTACTAGTTATTTAAAAAGGCAAATCTCAAACATCAGCATCATGAGATGTAACACTTTGATTTTTAGGTTTTTACACCACCAATGAATATTTTATACCAAATGTGTCCTTTTAATCTTATAAAGGATGCAAAAATTCCGGAAAATATGAGGCTTTTTCCCCTGTTTTGATAGTAGACTGCACAGAAAAGGACAGGAACGATGCGCAGAGAGAGGTTTGATGCAACAAAGGTCCCCTGTTGGATACAAACCAGTGATTTTGCAGATACATGGCAGGCATCCCGGACCACTTTTCCACCATGATGTCCCTATCGATCTATTTTATACATATACACATACACAGCATATTTATTTGGTTATTTGTTCATATTTGTTGGTGTAGTGACATTAATGACCATGGTGATGTGTATTCTGGGCAGATGTCTCCATGTGTAGATGCACTGAGCATGTGCAGGGACACATCCAGTGCAGTTTCCTGGAGGACTTTTTCCAGCAGCGGTGCTGAAGCGCGTGTGTTTCATTCTGCGGCACTGGAACATATTTAGTGCAGCCGCTGACAGGAGAAAGGTTTTAGACACATATTTGTACACAGTTGTAGATACTGAATTACACTTTTTTTCCTCTTTCCTCACTGTCCTGTCCTCACCTTACCTCTCTTTTCATACTATCCGGTCTCACCTGTCGTCCTGTCTAATAATAGAAAACATAAAGTGAAGAATTTGATTAAGCAATTAATAGAATGAAATCAAATATCTTCTTCATGACCCTCATCAGCTGCTCGTCTCCTTACCTTCCAGTTTACCAAACCAAAAAATCACACCATGCACCATCAACATATTGTTTTCAGTTTATATACTTTATAAAAGTATTCAGATCCCTTATTTATTAAAAAATACTGATACCACACTGTGAAATTACTCCCATACAAGTACAAGTCCTGCATTCAAAACTTAAAAAAGTACCGGCATCAAAATGTACTTAAGGTTTCAAAATTAAAAGCACTTCTATGCAGAATGTCCCCACTGAAATTGTTATATATGTATCCCAAATATATTACTGGATTGTTATTTTTGATGCATTTATGTAAGCAGCATTTACATTTTAACTACGCAATGTACTGTTTTTTATCATGTTTGTTTTGGTAAATCTCGACCTGAAAAGTGTCTTAAGCTGCCAGCTAAATGAGTAGAGGTATAAAGTTACATAAAATGGCAATAATCAAGTAAAGTACAAGAACCTGAAAACATGGGATTCTGGTGAAATATGTTGAGATGAGTGGATGACTAAATAAGGGTGGGTGATTGACCCAAGCTTCAAATACTTTAAGTTGTAACAAAAGGAGGTTGTTTTTCCAATAAGTACATGTATTTTATATTGACATAGTAGTAAATTGTTATGTTTTCTCGATACAGACACCTGAGACAATGCCTACCTTTGCCCAGCAGTGAGATAATTCCTGTGTGTGTGTGTGTGTGTTTGTAAATGTCTCTTAAAGGTCCACAGGTCAGGCAATAATTCTCCCATTTCTCAGATATCTTCATTATAAACTCAGACAGGCTGGCTTCATTAAGAAGCCTGTTCACGCCTCCTTCCCCTGCAAAATACTTCATACATAAAATCCCTAATTTCCTGTCTGGGTGAGTGTAAGTAATTGAATCATTTGACACAGAAGAAAGATAAGTATCGTTCAGTTGGAGGTGTCTTCCACACAAATTTTCGTGTGTACCTTCTGTGCGGTGTGAGATTTTGGCTCATGTTTATGTTTGGACTGATACGTGTGTCTTTGAACAATTAAATACGTTCCTGAGTCTTTTGCTTATTAGCTGGTATTGAGCAGAGTTTATTCACATTGAGGGCCAAAGTAAAGATGGGCTGTTGAATGTGGTTTGACTTTTACAGACCTAATGGTTGGAGTTGGTCCCCAGTGGATTTTTGTAGCAAGATATATTTAAGTTTTTTCTGTGTTGACCGATATGGGATATTTTAAACCAATGTCGATACTGATTTTAATAAAGAAAATCAATTTTTAATAAATATTTAAATTTTTTATTCATTATTATACATACAAACAATGTCTTACATTGTCAGCAAATTCTATGAATGACTGAGAAAATAAAGAATAAAAAGGAATAAAATAAATGTAAAAATAAACATCATTACTGTTCAGTTTCAGTCAGTTGCTGACTGTTTAAAATAAACAGGATATATCTGTAGGGCTGTAGTTTATTTCTTATATGTTCTATGGTAGATTTTCCAACTTTTTTTTAACACAGATGTGATAATATTAATGGCTCAATTTGACGTTTTTTTTATGGAAAACATAAAAAAATGTTTATGGGCAGGACTCCAAACTTCCTGCCAACTATGTGCACTGAAGTCCGGAGGAAAAATGCTGGAATCTGCCTGAGAAAATGTGTTTTTTGTGTGATTTTAGTCATTAAGTGACTAAAGTGACTTAAATTTAGATATGTAGAGAGGCAGAGTGATATCAAATTTAAAGTTTAATAAATCTTCAGACTTTCTGCTACCTGCCTTTAAAAAAAAATCCCTTTTGTCTGGAGTGATACATTGTATCTGCGTTGATGTTTACTCCCAAATAGGCTTCAGGAAATCTTTGATTATCCCTTCTGAAAGGTTTATTTGTCTTCGTAATGTAAGAGCTGGCCAAAGTGAGACAGCACAGTGAGCTGCTAAGTAGGACCGCAGTCTGTCGGCCACTGAGCTGCTCCATCAGAACAGCTGGGGGTTAAGTGCCTTGCTGGAAGGCAAAATGCTGGGACTGTATTTGCAGACACTTTCTCATTCTCGTCGCCTTGCCCAGACTTTTTCCACAACCAGTCCAGGTACTTAAACTGGTGACATAATGGATCCGAGCCCATTTGTCTTTAAGCTTTCCCGCTACCAGCGTGGCGTGGCTTCAGTTGCCCTTATGCAAATACATCATGACTGCATACATGAGACCTCTTCATTAAGTCATAATCATGCCCTATGAGAAATGCGAAAAAGTCATTATCCTGCTGCAGTTCAGACGGAGAAGGATATTTGGTGATGATTTTATTGTAACCGTGTTACCCTTTTGCCGTCGCTGATGAGATTAATGTTTTTTTTCTTTCAAATTTAACATCTAATAACGACAGCTTTTTGCCAAACTAGCTCTAGTTTGGTCCTTTTACCGAAAATCATTCCTGTACTCTCAACACTAATGTCCTTTTTACCTCGGCCCCTCTAAACTGCTGCTGCTGCAGAAAAGGGGATGGAAAGGGCCTTTTAGGGCGACAGGGGAGGGGGTGAAAGGGTGAAGAGCGGGGTGAATCTGTGGCGCATTGTGGCGGCACATTAATTGAATGGGCTTGGGTCCTGAATCCCTAATTAGGGACAATGGCTGTGACTTGGACAGCGCGGAAGCAGAGAGCTCTTCTGAGAGGTAAGTGGGGAGTTGAAGGACAGCCACGGGAAAGCACCTCACACTCCTCTCATACGGCATCCTCCAAAAGCCTTAAGAGACTATTGTGTGAGTGTACGAGCGCGCGCACACACATACAAATGAAAGGGAGGCGGGGTGGAGTAGGGGGTAGAAGCGAGATGGCGCTCCAGCAGCCTCTCGTCTCTTCCTTCTTCCAGCTCATTGACTGATGTCACAGGGACTTAGAGGGGGGAGCTGCACCATTGGGGGAATAAAAAAAAATGGAGTGACGTGAGAGTGCAACCCACGTCAAGGGAAGAAAATAAACACCTTGCTGAGAGCATCAGGCTGCGCTGCGGTGTTTACGAGTGTACGTTTGCAGTTGCATACACACAACATGAAATTGGTCTGTGTTTATGTGAGTGTCACATTCTGTTGATGTGAAATAGCACCATATTGCACCATATTGCTTGGACTATCAAAACACTGACAGTTAAATGCTGGCTCAATTACACTAATTGATTTAAAACACCAATTTGAAACAGTTTTTTTATTCCACCGGACAGTTTTGGTCAGTTTGAGTCGGAAACATCAGTGTATAAGTGTTCTAGAAATCTGATAACAACCCCTTAAAAAAATGTGTGGAATTGAAAAAGATCTGTTTTTGTGGGCAGCCACGATTGGAAGGTCGGTGACCATGGCAGCCGAGATGCCAATGATCCTCGGGCAGTGTACTGAACCCCAGATTGCATGATGATGCATTCATCTATGTGTGATTGGATTCCTGATGGTGACAGGTGGCACCATGTAAGTTTTCCTCGGCCACCAGTATGAATGTGATGGTGAATGAGCGCTGTTTAGTGTTCAAGTGCTTTTAAATGGTTGCTAAGACTAGAAAAGCGCTATACAAATGTAGTCCATTTACCATTTAATATAAAAAAGACACTGTGGCAGAAAGCAACAACCAGAACTGTTGTTCCTTCAGATTTCTAAGCACTGCCTCAAAAAAATCTCCGTCCAAATGAAAACGACAAAACACAATTGTGATATAACAGGTGGTGATATAACTCTATACCAAAAGCCATGTTGACCAAACAGAACCCTGAAACAAAGCCATTACCTGAAGGCTTCCTGTCCGTATTACAGCATTTATCGCTCCATTTTGACGCCTCTCTTCTTCAGTATAGTTGAAGAGTAACTGTACAGTTCTTTGCAAACACATAAGACGTCCTGTTAGCAAGACTAGAACCAGCACTGCTTTGGCCTCGTCCGCCATGACACTAAACGCTGCCTCATTTGTGACTTCTCACAAAGATGATAACAGGGCACACTGACGTTTCAAGACAAAAACTCTGTTTTTTCCTGTCGACACATCAACAACAAAGTTTCTCATTATCTTCACCCTGGAAGGAGTTTTACAAAACAATCAATTTTTAGTGACTTAAAATGCAGTTTGCTTGCAGACAAAAGGCCAAAACACAGAAAAATGTCTGTTTTCCAAAGCCAGCTGAAAGTGTTGATCAGGTTGGGTTTAAACTTGGGGTTTAAGGGGACAATGTATAGGGAACAATGCCAGTGAAATGCACTCCCATTATTATGTAGTAATGCTCCTCATCAGGAGCCTCCTCCTTGTTCTTGTCAGAGTCTGGCACACAGAAAAGGAGACACCTGCTTGTATGACGCTCCAGAGAAACAAAGGACACCTAAGTGTGAGCATGGAGGTTGGCCGTTTAACTTGTCCCTGCAGCAGGTGTTTAACTCCTGCTTGGTGCCTCCTTACATATAGTGATGGATATAGAGACGGGTGCAGAGATGCTCTGGCTTGTCCATGTGGTTGGATATCGTAGCTGGTGCTCATCTTCTCCACCTTTTCCTGTGTTTACTCTGATGTTTTCATTGGAAAACCTTGTTTGGTCCGGTAGCACATTGGCAGGAGTTGTTTTATTTATTTATGACTGTCATATTTCACTTTTAAAATTCTCTACTCACTTTGAAAGTTGTTGGGAAAAACACATGCAGGCAGGTCCCAGTTTTTTGTCTTCAATTCACTTCTGCACATGATACAGCCAGCACAGCCTCAGCATGTTCTACGTAACTTTACACAAGTTAATTTTTACACATCAGGTGTGCTTAAAATTACATTATACTTTACAAAACAAGCACACGCAGCTTTTGTTCTATTTTTTACGAGTCAAATATAAGCATGTATTCAGTCATTGAAGGGAATCATCAAGTGATATCACTTGAGCTGGTGTTAGTTGGAGCTGAACACTGCAAGATGGAACATTTAAAAAATAATAATCGTCTTGGCTTCTGGATTTAGAAACAAGTAAGCTTGCCAGACCTCTGCAGCTTCATCTCTGCTTGAGTCCAGCAGCTCAAGACTCAGTTTGCTGTTACCAGGTTAACACATCTAAATCTCTGGTCTCACTGCTGGCAGTTTAATTGCATCGTAGGTAATGTAGGCAGCAGGTGTTGATAAGGAGGAAAACGCTGAATAAGAGACTCTCAAGATAGCCAGGGTCATCATGAAGAGAAATTCTACAGATATTTTGGCTAACCCATGACCGAAAGGTTTTTAGTTGAAGATTTTATCTTTAAAATTCACATTATGAAATATTTCTATAAAAAATAAAGTCTAGAGAATGCAACAATTTACTAACCCTCTGTGGTATGTATTTAATTGTAAAAGGTGCCAACATCATTTTTTAACGTACACACTTTTTCATGGTATAGGCTCCGCTCAGTTGGAGAAAGAGGTTTGCCTTAATTAGAACAAATGGCAAATTTGAACTTTTAGAACGTAAACACACAGTTTTTATGCTGTAGGCTCTGCTCAGTAGACAATGATCATGTAATGACATGCAAGAGACCACATGAAATTTTTACCTTGTAGGCACAAATGACTTATTGTGAGTTTGGAGCTCTCTGGTCCTGCTGGCATGATTTTTACCCTTTTTTTTTTTTTTTTACTTTTACCTTAATCTGGGTATTTACAATAAACAGTTTCCGAGAAAAGCACGAGAAGAGAATTGAGGTTGAGAGTAAAGTGTTGAGCGCTTAGGCAACAATGTCCTCTGTGTGTTGTAATGAATGTGAGACATGACAGGGTTTACAAACCGCTGGGGAAAATCAAACGTTGGCCAGAACCAATTCATGATTCCCAGCAGCTACTTTATGTGTGTTTAGCCTGGTCAATCAATACCGTCTCCGATAATGTCTGCAGTCCTCCAGGTGTGGTGTAAC